>JAJIBD010012521.1:0-22224 GCA_021461705.1 Cryptotis parvus | reverse complement strand
TTTTTTTTTTTTTTGCTTTTTGGGTCACACCCAGCAGTGCTCAGGGTTACTCCTGGCTCTTCACACAGGAACTACTCCTGGCGGTGATAGGGAGACAATATGGGATGCCGGGGATCGAACCGGGTCGGCCACTTGCAAGGGCAAACACCCTACCCGCTGTGTTATCGCTCCGGCCTTGTAATGCGATTTGGAGACGACCACTAGACTAGAGCCGTTACCAAATGGATCTCACGGAACGTCAAAAGATCACGTGGCTGCCCACCTACGAGATGGTCAGACTTCTTCTTCAAGACCCTAAACGAACAGTTTGAGGCTCTTCGTATTCCTGGAGCAAGCAGATGCCATGGGCTACACTGGCACGTGATAGGGTCAAATGGAAGCGTTACAGGCGTCCGCTAGAGCAAATCGATGAATAACGGGATGTCAAGAGATCAAGTGATCAAGCCTTGAACCAAGTGTTTAAAAGATTTTAATATTAGTACCACTATAGATAGATTTTCTAAATAACACTATTATAAAAGTAAAGAATCTTCATCGTGGAATATTTGTTTTGGTTGTTTGCTGTTGACCACCTCTGGGATGCTCAGGACTTACTCCTGCCTCTGTGCTCAGGGGACAGTACGTGGTGCTGGGGCCTAAACCAGGCTTGGTTGCCTGCAAGGCCAGCTTTTTAACTACTGTGCTATCTTTCCTCATTGTGGAACGTTGGGAACAAACTAAATGATAGTTATATGCTGTGAAAAACTAACTTGACTGGGGATCTCATGTAGGAGGGAAACATTTGCCTTGCTTGCCCTGGCCCTGCAGATGGACCCAGGTTCTGTCTCCAGCAAATCTCTGGCTGGAGAAACTGATCAAGAAGCTCTTTGTTCTTGGAGCTCGCAAAAGGGACTTAGTTTCAGGAGTTCCTGCTTTTCCAGAATCATCCCTGGATGTGTGTGTGTCACCCTGCAAAGAAGGGACTGCTGTTCTGTTCCCAGTAGAGCAGAACAGTGTGTGTGTGTGTGTGTGTGTATATGAGAGGGTGATTGTGTGAATGTGTGTGTAAAAGTCTGAGTGTGCATGTGTGGGAGTGTATATGGTCATATGTACGCGAGCACGAGAATGTGTATGTGTTTGAGTATCTATGAATGAGTGTGTAAATGTGTTTGAGGAGGAGTATATGAGTATATGTGTGTGAGTACAATGGGTATGAGTATTGAAAGTGTGTGAGTAAGGCCGGGGCGATAGTCCAGCGGGTAGGGGCGTTTGCCTTGCACGCAGCCTACCCGGTTCGATCCCTGGCATCCCATATGGTCCCCGAGCACCTCCAGGAGTAGTTCCTGAGCGAAGAGCCAGGAGTAACTCCTGAGCATTGCCAGGTATGACCCAAAAAACAAAAAAAAAAGAAAAAGAAAGAGTTTGAGTATGAGTGTGAATGTGTGTATGTGTGTAAGACAGTTGACCATGTGTGTCTGTGTGCAAGTGTGTATATGTTTGTATATGTGAGTATGACCATGTGTGAGAGTGTGTGTGAGCATGAGACTATGTATGTAAATGTGTGTAGCGTATGTGTATGTGAGCCTGAGAGTGTATATGTGTGTGAGTGTTGGCCCTGAGAGTGTATGTGTATGAGTGTGTGTGTGTGTGTGTGTGTGCGCCGCGTGTCTGTATGTGTGTGAGCACTGAGCAGCTCCATTGTGGCGTGCCTGCTCCGCCTCTCACCCCTTGCTCCATGCCCATACAGGGCACTTCGTCTCCTTTGTACCCCCGAATCTGGCACAGTGCCTAGAGTGTGTGATCAGCAGCTGATCAAAAAACACCGACAAAGTTGAACGGAGCCTCCGTATATCCAATATCGATAAGCTCCCTGCCTGTGGATTCCTCCGGTGTGCGGGGACAGCCAGAGCATCCTGCCAGCCGGCTCCTGCAGGCAGGAAAGTGCAGAGGGGGCGGTGCTGCCAAGGCTGGAGCTCAGCTTCTGCAGTTCCTGCGTCTGCCCTGCCCGGCGGGCCGCGCATGCTGCCCAGCAACGACCCTCTTGACTCCCCACCCGGCCATTCCTGGGAGGCAATGCAGCTGCTTCTACCCGGCACGTCACGTAGCTCGGAAGGGAGACAGTGGTGCTGTCCTGGGACCCTTACAAAGGCCGCTTCTGACCCCAGGAGTAGGTCTGGGCTCAGGTGCCAAGGTTCTGCACCTGTGCAAGCTCCCACTGACGTCCTGAGGCCAGTTCCTCCCAGCCTGAGGAAGGGGAGGGGAGGGAGGGAGCTGTCTGCCTGCTCTCCCCAGACCGCAAAGCCAGGACCTCTATAGACAAGCACGTTACCCCTCACTGTCCCTCCTTGGGAAGTCAGTTTCTGTATTTGTCATGTATAGGGGTTCAACCCCTCACACTACAAATGGTCCCCAAGCACTGCCTGGAGTGATCCCTGAGCACAGACTAGAGAGTAAGCCCTGAGCACTGTCAGGTGTGCCCTCCTAAAAAAAAAAACACAACAGAGGCATCTTTAACATAACATATAGTTTCGAACTATAGGCTTTATGGGACTGTGAGGAGCACGAGCTGGCACCTGCTGGCTGTGCCCCTACGCACACGGGGAAAAGCTGTTTGAGAGACGCCAGACAGAGGGAAGGACTTGGCTCTCAGTAGTACAGAGGCTGCAGGTGAACCACACTCGATCTCGGAGTCCAGAGGTCTTGTTCGTGGCAAGCTCGCGAGGGTGGTGCTGGACAAACTGCCTAAAGTGGCAGTGGCTGGGCTCTTCCTAGTAATCACCCACTTGCATTACAGAAACAGGTGAGGTCCCTTCACCTGGGCTCCCAGCTGAGTACCGCCAGGACAGCCTCTAGAAAAACAAATGTCTGGAAATATGGATCCCCAAAGCCTTAAAAAAGTCTTTCCAGGGGCCAGAGCGATAGCCCAGCGGGTAGGGCGTTTGCCTTGCATGCGGCCGGCCTGTGCTGGCCCGGGTTCGATCCCTGGCATCCCATATGGTCCCCCGAGCATCGCCAGGAGTAATTCCTGAGTGCAGAGCCAGGAGAAACCCCTGAGCATCGCCGGGTGTGACCCAAAAAAAAAAAAAACTTTCCAAAGAGGTCAGAAGATAGTACAGGGGTCAGTACAGCCCCAACCTGGGTTGATCCCAGATGCTGGGTTCCCCTGGCACTAGTGGGGTTGCCCAGGGCCCCCTAGCACTGCAGGGCTGCAACGGCCTCACATCCTGGAGTCATTATGTTGAGTAACTAGCTCAGCGTACAGTAGGCTGAGAATCACCATTGGAGTCTTCTGAGCATGCTTGAAGGTAATTCGCACACACAGATACGCACAGACACACACAGACACACATACACACAGATGCACACACATACACACACACACACACCTCTTTGCATCTAGGAAGGCCACTTCTGGAGTTATCATAAGGAAACCATGAAAAAATGCAGACAAAGCAAAAAGCACAAAGAGATGCATCACATTTTAATGGACAAACCTGGAAATAAATGTCCAAGAGGGCTGGAGCGATAGTCCAGCAGGTAGGGCGTTTGCCTTGCCGCCGCCCAGCCTCTGCCGGCCTGGGTTCGATCCCCGGCATCCCATATGCCCCAAGCACTGCCAGGAGTAATTCCTGAGTGCAGAGCCAGGAGTAGCCCCTGAGCATTGCCGGGTATGACCCAAAAAGGCAAAACAAAAAACAAATGTCCAAGAGCTAGGGAATGGTGAAATCAGGCTTTTCTAAACAAACTCTCCTAGAGATGCAGAGACAGAGAGAGAGAGAGAGAGACAGAGAGAGAAAGAGAGGAAACTGGCGTACCTGTATTAAGGCAGCATGGGGGTGGGCAGGAGGGTACATTGGTGGTGGAAATGGGGCACTGGTGGAGGGATGGGTGCTGGTATACTGTATTACCAAGAACCAATTATGAACACCTTTGTAATTGTATGTTTCACTGTGGTATAATAAAAAATTTAAAAAATTAAAAAAAAAATAAACAAACTCTCCAATGGCCACTTACTGTCATGTGTATAAAGGCGGAAGTGGTGTGAGGCCATGCTTATGCAATCATATTAAAGAACTAAGACAGACCATCCAAATGAATGCAAACATTTGGTTATTTGGTTGGAACTCAGGGGGCTACTATGCCCACCATGAGTGATCCCCTGAGCATAGAGCGAGGAACAAGCCCTGAGCACCACCAGCTGTGGTCTCAAACCCGAATTGAAATAAAATTCGTATTTAAACTGGGCCAGGGGAACTAGGCCAACGGCTGGAGCACGTGCTGTCCATGCGGGAGACCCGGGTTGGATCCCCAGCACCTCGTGGTCCCTAAGCACTGTGGGTGACCCCAGAGCAAAGAAATTGATATTTAAACATAGCCTAAATAATAATAAAACCAATGGACCCTGAAAAAGTCAGATGTTTGCTCTCTCAGCGATTATGCCTGAGTGCTCAGGGCAGGTCTGGAGGGCCGCCAGTTACGCCACAGCCCTAGTGGGTCGTGGGCACGGCTGTGTGTTGCCTTGAAGCCACCTTCAGCTGTTTTTTGAGGGGGCACGAGGGTAGCAGTTAGTGAGAAGAAGGAATTTTTTTTTTCCTTTTTCTTTTTGGGTCACACCCAGCGATGCTCAGGGGTTTCTCCTGGCTCTGCACTCAGGAGTTACTCCTGGCGGTGCTCAGGGGACCATATGGGATGCTGGGGATGGAACCTGGGTCGGCTGCATGCAAGGCAAATGGCCTCCCTGCTGTACTACCGCTCTGGTCCCGAGAAGAGGGAATTTACCAGGGTGGTGATTTTGCCAGAGTCGTGAGGTCCAGAGAAGCTGGGGAGAGTGTGGAAAGCCCGCAAGGTAGGGCTTGAGATAAAGTGCTCTGGGATTTGTACGTTGCCCTTTCAAGGCCAGAGCACTAGTATGCGATGGCTAGGGCACTTGTCTTTCATCTGACTGACTGGGTTCAATTCCCAACATCTCATATGGTCCCTGGAGCCCACCGGAGTGATCCCTGAGCTTAGAGCCAGGAGTAAGCTGCTGCGTGTGGCCCCCAAACCCAAAGAAAAAAATTAAAATATCAAAAAGTGCACTTTCTTTTGAAGACCTTTATTTAAACTTGGCATAAAGTCTTTTGCAATCTTGGGGTAGTGTCTGTAGAGGCTGGATTGGTACCAAGCTCCCACAGTTGTTCAGAAACTGCCTTGAGAGGGTTGCCCAGGCCAGGTCGTGGTGCAGAGAGCCGAGGCTCTGCTTGGTTTGAACCTGTGCTCTGCTGTTTGAGCCTTGCCCCACCGGAGAGCTCAGGGCTTTCCTGCATCCGGAAGGAGTCTTTTGAGACAACCCCAGGGGTCAGTCCAAAGCTCAGAAGGCTACAGTTCAGCTTATAAAAGCCCTTTGATAGCATGACTTGCTTAAGTAAATAGTGGACTTCCTGTTCATTCTCAAGGCTGCCACGTTCCAGGGCACCCACCACAGTGCTCCTCTCCTGGAGTGGCTTTGAAAAGAGCCACAGTCATCCCCGGCCATCACCACCACCACCATGAACCTCCGTGAGACACTGACGCACGGTTGCGGCTCTCCGCTCTGTATTCAGTTCCCACCTTGGGCAAAGAGAATGCTAAGAGTCTGGACTCCTGGCCCCTCACGCTAGGTGCCCAGGCAGACGCTCCAACACTATTTGGGTTTCCACTGATGTCCGCAGTGGTAATGATTAAGTGGAAGCTCCCTCCCAGCTCAAATGTCTCCCTTTTTCCTGCTGATCTGATTGGGAGCACAACTGCAGTGAGCTACAGTAAATAATCTCAGAACCCACGGCTCGGGTGCAAAGGAGAGGTCGCAGCAGAAAGTCAATCCTATGGATTTGAATTGCAGCCACCCCTTCCTTTCTTGCTACACACACACACACACACACACACACACACACACACACGACCCCCCACCACATTCTTGCAACAACCCCAAAACAAATACTTTTCAACCCAGTGGGAAGAAACACTAACTGAAGGTCTAACCCAGCAGAAGCTTATGCATAGATAAAATATATCCGAATGGAACCTATGAGTCCATTTTTGCTATATGTCAGTGATAACCCAATCATGAAACTGTTAATAAGGCTGAATTCCAGATCCTGTTCTAATGCATGTAGGACTTAGGGGTGAGGCAAGGGAGACGGTTATTACCCACATTAAGTCTCAATGTTTGGGTTTCCTTGGACAAGAGGATATCAGACCAGTGAGGAATGATTGCTAATTGTTGTTGTGGGGAAGGAAAAGAAAAAGAACAATTAAGACATTCCACCCCTTCTCTTGCCCTCACATTTCTCAGTCTCTACCAGAGACTGAAAAAAAAAGCAAAAGCCAGGAAATTCCAAGCATGAATACCTCCCCAGATAACAGGGACACTGAAGAACACCCAATGCTTTAAAGTAAGCATTTTGATCTTCGTGCAAACATGGAGTTAATCTTGGGGCAGCGAAGCACAATTCCACAGATGAATTCATTGTGTGAGATGGTCAGTGAGCGGGGAGAATGTCAGTGCCAGTTCAGAGTCCAGGCTCTGTAGGGGTCCTGCCTGAATCTGCTGAGCTGGGCGCATGGAAACCTCAGCGTGCACTCAGCCTTGACCGTTCTTTATAAGTTATTTCAGAGTTGCTCACTGAGGTGGCTTCAGGAAATGCAAATTGAGTGTCCATAGCTGTACTTGAAAATATGTAGGGTTTTGCTGGACCTTAAGTGCAGCATAGACACACATCTCTGAGCCTCTTAGATGGATCAAAGTTGCTCTGAAGAAGAGAGAGAGAGGAGAGAGAGAAAGACAGGAGAGAGGAGAGAGAAAGACAGGAGAGAGGAGAGAGAGAAAGACAGGAGAGAGGAGAGAGAGAAAAGAGAGAGAGAGAGCCTGCCATAGAGGCAGATTGGGGAGGAGGTGGGGCAGGTGGGAGGGAAACTAGGGACATTGGTGGTGGGAAATGTGCACTGGTGGAGGGACGGTGTTGGAACACTGTTCCACTGAAACCCAAACATGAACAGCTTTGTAATGGTCTGTCTCATGGTGACTCAATAAAAATAATTAAAAAAAAACATTGCTCTGAAGTTAGTGGCATGCTTTTCCCCAGTCCCTTACTTCTCCCACCCGCTGTCACCGCATGCGGGACGCCAGCATCATAGTGGGCAGGAAGGTTGCAGCTTCAGCTCCAGGCCCCGCTCAGATCTCAGGGAGCCCTGGGGAACTTCCTTCTCGATGCAGGGTCTCCACACCCATCGGTGGAGGAGTTTGGACCACGTGGGTCCACACGTCAGTTTATTTTTTATGGATCTGCAATTATGAAATATTACAATATGATAGAATTTCCCATCACTTCACCTCCTCAATACGAGTAGTTGTTGCCGCTGCCACCACCAAGGTCCAGAACCCCCATGCACACCAACAAGACCCTCTACCTAATCCTCCCGCCCCCCCTCCCCCCCCTCTCTCCTCAAGGCAATCACCAGGGTTTGGGTCTGTTTTGTTTTGTTATTTGGTGCCAGTTTCCTGCCTTATTCATATGCTGCAAATGGTTGAGACCATCTGATAATTCTTTCATTTCCTGATTTATTTCACTCAGCATCAGGACCTTGATTTCTACCTATTTTATCCCAAAGGACTGTCTTCCCGTTCATCATTGATTTGCTCGGAGCGGGCACCAGTAACATCTCCATATGTCCTGTCTCATGCTAATAGAGCCCAAGGGCACCTGCTTGCTCCAGGAACATAAAGAGCCTCAAATCATTCCATCAGGTCATGGGAATGAGGTCTATAATTGTTACTGGTATTTGGCATATCAAATACGACACGGGTAGCTTGCCAGGCTCTGCCGTCTGGGGTGGCATACTCTTGTAGTCATCTCTATATCCAACATTTATTGATGAACTGCGCGGCCGCAAGCGGCTGCACAAGACAGACTATAATAGGTTGGTCTGCTGGGTGGAGTTCTGACAAGGGGAAAGTCTGGATGTAGAAAATGGAGGCCCTCATGGAGTGGGGGTCGTCTGGCTTGTTGCGAGGCTCTGCTGGGGTGGCGGTACAGGGCTAGAACCCGCCATCCCTCCCGGTGCTTCATGAGTGTATGGTCCCCTAGCACTGCCAGGTGTAATTCACCAGTGCAGAGCCAGGAGTAACCCCTGAGCATTTCCGGTATGACTCAAAAGAGCAAAGACAAAAAAAATTTAATTAATCTGTCTAGAATTAGCTTCTATTTATGGGCCACGGTGAACATGAACAGAGATTGAGTGGTTTGACTAGAGAAAACTGAAAAGTGACTTGGAGATTGAGGAATTAAGTCAGATATTTGGGGAAATTATAAGTATTGAGAGGGAGAGAAAAGGACTTTACTGACATGGGGAGTCCAATAGGTGTTTTTGGCTAAAGACTAATATACTTATTTGTTTTTTTGGGGGTCACACCTGGAGATGCCCAGGGGTTACTCCTGGCTTTGCAAGCAGGAATTACATCAGGTGGTGCTCAGGAAACCATATGGGATGCTGAGAATCAAACCTGGGTTGGCTGTGTACAAGGCAAATCCCAAAGGACACAATTTCATACTTTTTTTCAGTGACATAGTCATATTCTCTTGTGTCTATAGCTTCTTTATCCAATCATCTGAACTTTTGGGTCAACATGCATATAGATTGACCCATAATCCCAATGACAGGTTTGATTGTTGTAGATAATTCTGCAGTTAACAAAGGGTTCCGGTAATCTTTTAAATTAGTATTTTCATGTTCTGAAACAAATGGTATCCTCCAATCATACAGAATTCCCTTTTTCCTTACTTTAAAGGAATCTCCCTGTTTTAAAGGAATCTACTGTTTTCCAGAGTGGCGTCAAAGGAACCAATTTCCCTCCCTTACTGCTCTCATCAAGCAATTTGGTGGTGCTGGAAACTCCATCTGCAAATTTTCTGTCGAGTGTGTGGAATCTCTTACTTTCCAGTGCTGGGATTGGAACCAAAGGGCTCACATATGCGAAGCTTGTCTAGCTCTGAGCCACATCCCCAGTTGACTGGAAGATAATTTTACTGTGTGAATGTAAATATTTATGATGATAAAGCCTGATTGATCTGCCAAACCCACAGGCTCAGAGTCACGCTTGCAACAATCTCAAGTCTTTATTCTAGACCTCTGCTCCCTTCACAGGGTCAGGAACATTCTAGCTCACATAGCGAATGTGAGGCATTTAATTCTCAAATGGAATTACATTGTCCAGTAGAATCTCTCAGTATTTATGATCATAAAACACTTGGCCCTAAGGAGCTCTTCTGAGCCAGCTGCCAGACCCAGAAAGAATAAGCGACTTACCCTAAGCTACACAGGACAGACTTAGGACCTACCTGTCAACCTGCCTGGTGTGGACTCCCCAGACCAGGTGTCCATAGGAGTTTGACTATTCACCCTTTCAGCTTGTTTTTCCATATTCACCCACATATAAAAAAGTTCTCAGGAGATTTTGACATGTTTGTGTTGAGTCTTGTTGACATTCATGAGTAAAATGAGTATTGATGGTAATATCGCTGTTGCCCTGCCTGTAGGACAATTTCACAAAAGCACTGTCTGGTCTTTGCCTCTTGGAGTCAGACTCAAGCACAGGGCCCCAGCAATAGTACAGCAGGTCGGGCATTTTTCATGCATGCATGTTGCTGGAAAATGTTGATCCCCCACATCCGGTTTGCCCCCTGAACACCACCAGGAATAATTCCTGTGCATAGAACCAGGAGTAACTCCTGAGCTTTGCTGGGTGTGACCCAAAAAGGACTTAAGCACAAGGCGACAAGACGACATGACGTGAGCCCTCTGCTGAAATGCACTCAGACTCGGGGCTTGGCCGTGGCGTATCACGGAGAGGGCACTGGCCCAGGAGGCTGGGAAAGGGCGTCATCACTGCCCACTCCGCCTGTCGCCGCTCTATTTCTAGCCTCACCTCCTCATGAGAAGCCAGCCCTGCCCGTGTGGGGTAGGAAACAGCTGAAAGTGGAGGGGCCACACGCGACTTGACAAGACCCCACACCTTCAGCCCTGGTCCAGCCCCTTTTCATGTCTCCTCACCCCCCACTAAGTGGATGGCCACCCTCTTAGCTCATACCAACATCATGCCCTACATGCTGGCCAGCAACATGGTTTAGTCTGTTTTCCCATCAAGAGCTCTTAGCCTGGCCCTGCCACTCCAGGGTGCCCTTCCCACTGGCCAAAGGAAGGATCTAGATGTTTGTCTCTCTACTTGGAGCACTTGTGATGGCTCTTCTCTGCCCGGACAGGGCTACGTTTTCTAGCTCCCCAATGAACAAGGAACTCTTTCCCGTCATGTCGTCTTGTCGCCTTGTCATCTTGTGCTTAAGTTCTTTTTGGGTCACACCCAGCAAAGCTCAGGAGTTTCTCCTGGTTCTATGCACAGGGAACTCTTCCCCCACTTCCCATTCTATGCACTTTGGGCTTTCTTTAAAAAAAATAATAAGTATATATGTATTTCCTTGTCAAGACCCTGAAGGAACAGTTTGAGGCTCTTCATATTCCTGAATCAACCAGATGCCATTGGGCTACATTGGCACGTGATAGGGTCCAATGGAAAATGTTACTGGTGCCCGCTCGAGCAAATCAATGAATAACGGATTCAAGTGATCAAGTGATATATGTATGTCTTTACTGGGTTTTTGAGGCCCTTTGCTACTCAGAGGCCACCATTCCCCTAATATCAGCTGAAAGGAAATAAGATCCAAAAAAAGCATTCTGGATCTCAGCACAACACAGCTCCACTCTGAGCCCTGTGCCAAGTCCAGAGCCTATCGGCCACAGTGTGTCTGAATTACCATATGAAAGAACTCTCTGGGGCCTCATGGCAAAGAATCCTCTTTTCAATTTAGATAAGAGAAACACCCAGTTCTTCAGAAACTACCTCTAAATTCCTCTCTCAGTGTCCAGGTGGTTTTCTGCCCTGTAGAAGATGTAATTATCTTCGTGGATAAAGGAATCCTCCAGCTGTGAGGCCAGCCAAGATACCAGAACGTTCTGCTTGAGAGGAGCATGGCAGCAGAGACTTCTCGGAAGGTGGGTCAAGTTCCAAGTCCTTCACGATTGAAGGGTGCTCAGCCGGCAGCAGGACAGGACCGGAATCCCGCTTGACCCTCACTAACTGAGCCATCGCTGAGTGGGAGATAGGGGTGGTTCCTTCAAAGGGAGATGCCCCTGTTGAATAGCCAGCAAAGGCACTGGACATGCTCCAGGCCTCCCCGGGAACAGAGAAATGGTCTTTCCTCTGCTGCAGATATGGCTGCTCCCAGAGGCTCATGACAGTAGCAGAGGGCAGAAAAGCAGAAGGAGGAGTCTGGAGAGGGATCAGTGCCCCGATTAGGTCTGCAGGCAGGAGGCCCAGGGTTGAATCCCCTGGCACTGACCGACCCACATGCTGAGCGCTGTCCCCCCACAGCGCTGTCTGGGACTCGCCCGCACCACCAGTGAGCATCTCTGTAGCCACGCATGTGTGAGCCGAGTGTGCACAAACCCTGATCTTCAGTCAGTCATCACAGACAGACTTTTATTTATTTATTTATTTATTTATTCACTCACTCATTTATTTATCTATCTTTCATTCATTCATTCATTTATTTAATTCATTCATTTATTTCCTGATCATTCCATTTGCTATTTCTTGAAGTCTTGTTGGAGTAATAGGAAATAAATTTGTTATATGCCTGCCAAGGGGTCAGGTTGGAGGTGGGGTAGGAGGGAAGCTGGAAATGTTGGTGGACGGAGGGGCCGATGGGTGTTGGGATTGGTGTCGGGCTATTGCATGCCTCGACCAATTCTATTCTGAACGACTTTTTGTGTGTGTGTTTGTTTTTTGGGTCACTCTGGTGACACTCAGAAATTATTCCTGGCAGTGCTCAGGGGACCATATCGGATGCCAGGGGATCAAACTCGGTCGGTCGCATGCATAGCAAACACTCTACCCGCTGTGTTATCACTCTGACCCCTTCTGAATGACTTTGTAAGTCAGCATGTCTTAATAAAAATTAAAAAGAAAGAAGCAACCTGGTCTTCGTGACAACAACGAAACAATAGGAAGGAAAGTCGGGAAGGTGTAGAGAGTGCAGGCAGCTGCGGGCTCGGTGCGGGAGAAGCTCCTCTGGAGGCCTCATTGGCAGCTGGGGCTGACACCGGAGCCTCCCGCCGGCGTCCAGGAGAGCCAGTGAGAGCTCCCGCCTTTCCCCACCAGCCCTACACACTCCTCCAGAGCGGCCCTCACCTTGCCTGAGTCCAGCAGGCCACAGAGACCCGAGCCCCGGTCCCCTTCTTCGTGCCGGTGCACGTGCAGTGTTGTGGGCAGGTGGTGTCCGTCTGTCCCTCCTGCTAGACGTTCATTCGCTGGGGGTTGGAGTAGCAGAGTGGAGGAGTGAGCAGGCTGTGTTGGCTTTTGCACCTGTCACACACACAACACACACACACGCACACACACACTCACACACCACAACTATGGCTTCTGGGGACCAAAGGAGGCTCATGAAGAGGTGAGAGTGGGTGACTGGCTGGAAGGGGACAGGCCTTGCCCTCCTGCTTCCCTCCTGGGGGCTGTCTAGTGGCAGCGGCAGGTAAGCCCTGTGCCCAGGCACCAAGTAAAGACAGGCCCAACCTGGGTCTGGTCTCTGAAGCATGTTATGAGAACAGTTTCCTAAGCCTGACCCAAGGGGTTATTCTCCAGCTTTCTGGGGCTGCCCTTTAGCAGGCTCCTGGGGAGAAGGCCAGAAAGCATCGCAAGGGACATAAGGAAACAAAGTCCAGACTTTCAGGGAAGGCTCTGGGGAAATGAGCCTCAGCTTGGTCTCAGCAAATGGGATCTCCAGGAGGTAGGGAGACAAGGGCATGCTGGGTAAAGAAGTGTACTAAAGCGGGGGAGGAGGAAGGGAGTGGGGAGAGAGGAGAGAGAGGGAGAGAGAGGGAGAGAGAGGGAGAGAGAGAGGGAAAGAGAGGGAGAGAGGGGGAGAGAGAGAAAGAGGGAGAGAGGGAGAGAGAGAAAGAGAGAGGGAGAGAGAGGGGGAGAGAGAAAGAGGGAGAGGGAGAAAGAGAGGGAAAGAGAGAAAGGAAAAGAGAGAAAGAGAGAGAGGGAGGGAGAGAGGGAGAGAGAGGGATAGAGAAAGGAAGAGAGAAAGAGGGAGAGAGAGGGAGAGAGAGAAAGGAAGAGAGGGAAAGAGAGAGAGGGAGGGAGAGAGAAAGGAAGAGAGAGAGAAAGAGAGAGGGAGGGAGAGAGGGAGAGAGAGGGAGAGAAAGGAAGAGAGAGAGAAAGAGAGAGAGGGAGGGAGAGAGGGAGAGAGAGAAAGGAAGAGAAGAGAGAGAGAAAGAGAGAGGGAGGGAGAGAGGGAGAGAGGGAGAGAGAGAGAGAGGGAGAAAGAGCGAGAGAGAGCAAAGACTTCCCGGGAACCCCCTCAACGATGGTATGGGGGTTGCTGGGCAGGATACAAATGACAAGAATTGGCCTCTTGGTAAAAAAAAAATCAAGCCCAGACCCCACCACCCAACTAGGAGGACCCTGCCTGGTAGGGAGCTCACTTTGGTCCTCACATTGATCAACCAACCCTCAGAGGAGTTCCTTGGCATTCTCATGAGGCGGACGGGGGTTGGGACCACACCCAGCAGTGTTCAGGGCTTTCTTCTGGTTCAATCAATACTCAGGGGTCACTCCTGGTGGGGCTCACTCAGAGTATGGAACCAGGGTCCACCACATGCCAGACAAATGCCTCCCCCCATACTATGTCTCTGGCCCCGGAGCCCCATTTTAAAGCTAGGCATCGTCTCTATATTTATTTCTGTCCGGAGCCCTCGAGGAAGCACTGTCAGGATTCCCAGACAGAAAGGTCCAACTTGGGAATTCCCACAGCTCTGGCCTGGAAATCAGAGATTAAGAAAAACAGCAAAATGGTGGCCCCCAGCCAATGGGTGCCAGGTGGCAAGAAAAGTCTTATGAACTTAAGAAGGCTTAAGTTACAAGCACAGGGTCCAGAGCAGAAATGTGCCACCATGGGTTGTGTCCCTGGGTGGTCAGAATGCTAGGAGGGGGCAGCAAGGTTGGGGATGACAGAGGGGGTGAGGCCCCCATGTGGGTAGATCCTGAGGACCAGTATGGAGTGAGAGGAGCATCCACTCACAGGGTGCTCACACACCCCGGAACTCCCCTCATCCCCACCCCTGCACTGTTTGGCTAACGATCCTGGACAGTGCCAGCCAAAACATCCTCTTAAAGGACTTCTGTGAACAGGACTTTCCTAAGGAGCTTCACTGCCACCTGGCTGGTCACTGTTTGTTTTTGGGGCCACACCTGGCAGAGCTCAGAGATCACTCCTGGAGGGACTTAAGGGACCATATATGGCGCCCAGGGATTAAGCCTGGGTCAGCTGCAGGAAGGGCAAGTGCCCAACCCATTGTACATCTCTTTGGCCCTTTGCCATTGGTGTCTAAGGCCAACGGACATGTGAAGAGCAGAAGGGCAGTCCCCACATCTTTGTGTCCCCTGTCTTGGGACCTGGTGCCTGTAGGACTCCTGTGGCCCCAGAGTCCCCCTCTCTGCCCGAGCCGCAGGCCGGCTCAGCAACCTCTGAGCGTGGCGTCTCCACACCCCAGTGCTGCCCCCACCGAAGCCTCAACTATCTTGTCTGCTATCAGTTACAGATTAATCTTGGGGCATCAGTGATTAACTTATTTGAGCCACGAGAACTGCTGAACCAAAACAGCCTCTTGGGGTGAAGCCGTCTCCAATGTGGTGTGCAGAGAGGCTGTGCCCCTCACAACTCGGGCCTGGTGCTGTGTCAGCAGCAGGAGGCGGGGGTGCAGGGACAGGGGCACGCAGGACCTGCCCAGAAAGTCTCATTGGGTTTCTCAGAGTGGACACCTCACAGCCCAGGCCTGAATATGGCTTCCTTTTTTCACTTTCTTTTTTGAGGACTTTGGGGGAGTTGGGAGCCACGTCTGGCTGTGCTCAGGGCTTACACTGGCTTGCACTTAGGGATCACTCCTGGCATTGCTCCAGGGACCATAGTGGGTGATGGGGATCAAACCTAGGTAGGCTGCATGCAAGGCAGAAGCTCTACTGGCTGTGCTATTGCTCCTGCCCCGTGGACTTGGTTTTCTTTCATGAGCTTGGGTGCAAGGCAGGGTTGGGAAGTGGGAGAGGGATGGGGAGATTCTGTGGGGGCAGACATCTCCTGGGGTGGGAGGGAAGACTTTGGAGCCATTTGGGGCCGTGTGTCAGAGCACAGGCTGTCACTGAGAGGCGATGAGTCCCGGGGCTGCTCAGACCCAGCTTCCCTATTCCAGAGGGGTGGGAAGGGCTCACCCCGCCCAGACGGGACAATGTAAACGCCACTTCATGACTGCATCAGGGGATCGTTCTTTCCTTCATGGCGGACGTAGAGCTGAGCAACGAGTGACTCACTTTGGAGAAAAAGGCAGAAACCAGCCAGCCTCACCTTGGCCCTATGAAGGCCTCAAAGGAAAGGTTTTTTTTGGGGGGGGTGCTTCAGAAGGGGGAGAAAGAAAGAGGGAGAGAGAGAGAGAAGAGAGAGAGAGGAGAGAGAGAGAAAAGAGAGAAAAGTAAAAATTGCCTGCCATAGATGCAGGCTGAGGGAGGGGGGGGGGATCAGGGGACATTGGTCATGGGAAATGGGCACTAGTGGAGGGATGGGTGGTGGAACACTGTATGACTGAAACCCAGATATGAACACTTTTGTAACTGTATATCTCATGGTGGTATAATAAAAAATTATTTAAAAAAAGAATAATGGGGCCAGAGTGATAGTCCAGTGGGTAGGGCGTTTGCCTTCCATGTGGCCAACCCTGGTTCGATCCCCGGCATTCCATATGGTTCCCTGAGCATGGCCAGGAGTAATTCTTATGTACAGAGCCAGGAGTAACCCCTGAGCATCGCCAGGTGTGACCCAAAAAGCATAAAATGAAATAAATTAAAAAAAGGAATATTGAGGAAAAAAAATCAATAAAATAGCTAAATATTCTCTTAACTAATAGAAGAGTTCGGAATATCTTATTTGACATATTTATTGGCATATTCTGATTGCTTCTTTTCATAATAATTTTGTAAGATCGATTTTTATAAGGAAAAAATAAAAATAAATCATTATTTTCTCTAACATGAAAAAAAAAGTCAAGGCTTTCTAATAATTCTGGCTGTGTCTGGTCTTCTTCATCCCAGGGCCCCTCACAGCAACCTAAAAATGAAATCTTAATTCACCTCTGTGGCCATCACCCCCCAAACTCACAAGCCCCATCTAACTGTGTGGAAACACCATCCCCAAGCAAGGGAGTTCTACAAAGACACTACAGAATTCCTCAAAAATGCCCAGATCAGTCTGAGTCTCTTTGATCCCCAGCACCTCATATGGTCCCCTGAGCACTGCCTGGAGTGATCCCTGAGGAGGACTCTGCCCTGAGCATTACCAGGAGTGATCCCTGAGGAGGACTTTGCCCTGAGCACTGCCAGGAGTGATCTCTGAGGAGGACTGTGCCCTGAGCACTGCCAGGTGTGGTCCTTGAGGAGGACTCTGCCCTGAGCATTACCAGGAGTGATCCCTGAGGAGGACTCTGCCCTGAGCACTGCCACAAGTGATCCCTGAGGAGGACTGTGTCCTGAGCACTGTCAGGAGTGATCCCAAAGGAGGACTTTGCCCTGAGCACTGCCAGGTGTGGTCCCGAACCAAACCAAAACTGCCCCGTGATCAAACAAGGACAGCTCAGGGGTGTCTAGGGAAATACAGCGACAGAGTGGATGTGTGGTGGGAACCGGACAGGTCCTAGCAAAGGAAGAGGCCACCGGGAGGACCTGGGGAGCCTGAGTTGAGAGTTGAGTCTAGACAACGCTGAGGTCACGATGCTGGGCCCTCAGCTGCGCCACATGTGCCCCAGGAGACGGAACAACTGAGGTGACAGCCCCTCAACACTATTAAAAATAATAAATTAAACTGATTTTTTTACTTCTTGATCAAGCCAGAAGGAAGTGAACTTTTTTTCTTTTCTCTTTTTTAAATCTGGTTTCAAGGGCCTCAGAGTGCTCAGCAGCTATGGTGGAGAAATTGAATGTCATTGGCAGTGACGTCCTCGGCAGATTGCTCATCATCCTGCACGTGAGGGGACAGAAATTTCCAGAACTCTGCATTGGCAGAAATGCAGCATACAAAAAAATGAAGGGGGATGGAGCGATAGCAGAGTGGGTAGGGCGTTTGCCTTGCACACTGCCGACCCGGTTCAATCCCCGCATCTCATATGGTCCCCGAACACTGCCAGGAGTAAGTCTGAGCAAAGAACCAGGAGTAACTCCTGAACGTTGTCGGTGTGACCCAAAAAGAAAAAAAAATAGTTTCACGGTGGTATAATAAAAAAAATTAAAAAAAAATAATTAAAAAAAAGGAAAAACAATGAAGGGAACAGCCCAGCCTCTCTGGTGCCATGTGGAAACCCAGAGTCTCAGCTTTCCCTGTCTCCCAAGGGGCCAGAGTTCCTGACCCTCAAAGTTGCTGTGAGATGAAAAGACAGTTTTATAGGGGCCGGAGTGATAGCCCAGCAGGTAGGGCGTTTGCCTTGCACGCGGCTGGCCTGTGCCGGCCTGGGTTCGATCCCCGGCATCCCATATGGTCCCCGAGCACAGCCAGGAGTAATTCCTGAGTGCAGAGCTAGGAGAAACCCCTGAACATCGCCGGTGTGACCCAAAAAAGCAAAAAAAAAAAAAAAAAAAAAGACAGTTTTATAAAGCTTCCTGATCTAACCTGTCAGGCAAATCAACTATAGAGATTTTCTTTTTTTCATGCGTATGATGATTTCTAGAATCACAGAGCTGCTTTGTCAATTTAGAGGGTATTTGTAAATGAATTTCCATTCCCAAATTACCATCAACCTCCAGTTTATTCTACATCCTATTGAAAGAAAGGAGGAAGAGAGCAGCATAAAATGCCTTCAAGAGCTTCAAGAAATAGCTAAAAGGACAAAGAACCTCCGACTCCAGGCACATCTCTTCAACTCCACTGTTCTCCCTGCATTAACATATGCCTCAGAGACCTGGGCCCTAGGAAAGCAGGATGAGAACGCTATTCGGGTCTCCCAAAGAGGAATCGAAAGAGCTATGCTTGGAATATCACGCCTCACTCAAGTGAGAGAAGGAATCCGGAGTTCCAACCTCCGACAACGATTGAGAGTCAGGGACGCTGTCTCGTTTGCCAAGGCATTGAAAATCAGATGGGCTGAACATGTAATGCGATTTGGAGATGACCACTGGACTAGAGCCAGTTACCGACTGGATCCCATGGGATGTCAAAAGATCACATGGCTGCCCACCTACAAGATGGTCAGACTTCTTTAAGACCCTGAACAAACGGTTTGAGGCTCTTCATATTCCTGAAGCAAGCAGATGCCATTGGGCTACACTGGCACATGATAGGGTCAAATGGAAATGTTACTGGCACCCACTCGAGCAAATCAATGAATAATGGGATGTCAAGTGATCAAGTGATTGAAAGAAAAATCTAAGCCCTGAACTTTAGTTTGTATGCGAAGCTTCCATTCTGTTTCATAATGAATATGTTGGGGGCTGGAATCACAGACCACAGAAATTCAATAGGGTACCAGGATGGAACTCTGTCATTTACCTTAGTTAGGGAAATAAAAACAAAACTAAAAAAGGAAACTATTGACCATCATGAATATTTTGGAGACGAGATTTCATCCCTGAACTAGCTGACTTTGATGTGAAACCCGACTTCAGTGTTTGTTTCCCGTTAAATGTTGTGTGACACAATGCACATTTGGAGATAATGCCTTTTATTTTTCTTGGGGATCACCACACCTGGCCATGCTCAGGACTCATTCCTGGCTCTACACTCAGGAATTACTCCTGGCTGTTTTCAGGGGCCAAATGGGATGCTGGGGATCAAAACCTGGTTGATTGCATATAGGCAAACTGTACTATCACTCTAGACCCACAGAAATAACAGATTTTTTTTCTTTTTTGGTTACCCCAGAAATACTCAGGGGTTACTCATGGCTCTGTGCTACAGGAATTATCTGGGATGCCGGAATTGAACCCGGGTTGGCCACATGCAAGGCAAATGCCCTTCCCACTGGACTGTCGCTCCGGCCCGAAATAACAGCTTTTAAATGCATAAACTCACTAGATTTAAGCAGAAGAAAAAGGAAGAAGGCAGCAGGGTGGAGGCAGGGGGAGAAAGAAGGAATACCTGGAACTGGTTGCTTTTTTTTTCAGTGCCAGGGATTGAACTTAGGGTCCACACATGCAGAGCAACTGCTCGGCTAAGCCATATCCCGGCATGGAATTAGTATTTTTGAGACACCTCAAATGATTCCATTGGATGGTACAAATCCTTCCAAGTTGCTTCACTCCAGGGCCTTTCTCTAAAATGAGGAACAGGAAACATTTGCTTCTGTCTCCCTATAGGCCCAGCTGAGTTTTATTTCCATTTTTTGCACTTGATAGATACTCCTGAATGGCATGTGCTTATTGTAAAGCAATTGCTAGAAACAAACACCACACGCCCCCATCCCCTTCCTGGGAGCCACCAATATACCATCATGGAGGTATTAGCATTAATGGGGGGTCTAGGTGCAGGGATCTCCGACTGGTGAGATCCTCCTCCCATTAAGTACTGGAGGATAAATAGGAATGATCACTCTGGACAAGAATTGGGTGTTGGAAATACATAGAAGGATATACACGATAACCTTTCAGTATCTGTATTGCAAACCATAATGCCCAAAAATGAGAGAGAGACAGAGAGAGAGAGGGAGAGAGGGAGAGGGAGAGAGAGAGAGAGAGAGAGAGAGAGAGAGAAAAGAGAGAGGCACCTGCCATAGAGGCAGGCTGGGTGGGTGAGGGCGAGATGGAGGTGATGGGAGGGAACCTGGGGATTGGGGACATTGGTGCTGGGAAATGTACACTGGGTGAGGGATGGGTGTCGGAACATTGTATGACTGAACAGCCTCATAATGGTGTATCTCATGGTGATTTAATTTAAAAAGAAACCACACAAGAGAACTTTAAAGGCTTATGGCTCTTCCCTGGATACTCTAATATTTTTGGTCTGCTCACTTAGGAAAAAAAATAAGTCCTTTAAAAATAATTTTTAAAAGTTCAGTCAAAGCGGTTCCTTTCCCACTTTCTCCCTTGTGGTTCACATGTCTAGAAGGTGCTTCCTTCGCACTGACTCAGGTAACCACTGGAGGGCGCACACGACAAAACGTTGGCGCTGAAGAGCATCGCCTCAGTCACCCCAACTCTAGGGTTATCCCGAGGATTGATTTCCAGGGAAAGTCAACAAATAGAAATAGAATACCCTCAGTCAAATAGTCAAAACAGATTATTGTTGCATGAAACAGACTTAAAAATTCATTTTGTCCTGGAAACTGATGACTTGCAGGAGAAAAACAAAACAGGGAAGAGCCTGTGGGCCTTGGGGCTGTTCCAGGCTCTGTCCTAGGCCTTGGGGTCCTGAGGACATGGGCCAACATACTTTCTCATTTCTGAAAACTCCGTGACAGCAGAGCAGTCCACAGGGAGAACCGTTTCTACTAAATGTACAAAAGACTCTGTTTCACCTGAAAGAGATGAGCCATTTGGGACTCAAACCTCACTGCCTGGTGAATTGGGGGGCTCTAAGGGTCTTAGAGAAGATCATAAGATAATACATGTTGGGCCAAGTGACAGTACAGTGTGTAGGTGTTTGCTTTCCATGCAGCCAACCTGCACTCTTTCCCGGCATTCCATATGGTCCCCGAGCACTGCCAGGAGTAATTCCTGACTGCAGAACCAGGAGTAACCCCTGAGCATCGCCAGGTGTGACCCTTCCCCCAAAAAAAGCCAAAAAATAAATGATTTCTTAAGTTCCTCTCAGAGACCCCCTCATTAACACTTCCACAGGCAGGAAAATGAAGAGAGAGAGACACAGAGAGAGAGAGAGACAGAGAGAGACAGAGAGAGAGAAAAGAGACAGAGAGAGAGTCTGATAAAATGGGGCATGTTTGCTCTCTCAGAGAGCCTGAATTCCTCAGGATAGGTAAGCATGAGACATAAAGGTCCTGAGAGGAAGCTGAGCCGCCAGCGCTCCATCCTGAGAAGGGAGGGCAGGAATCAGGATTGATGGAAGTGACTCATCCTTCCTCCCCTGCTGAGCAGATCCCATTCCCAGGGACTCTGCCCAGCCGTGCGGATTCACTCCACACACCCTGCTGGACTCCTTCCGTGTGCCAAGTGCTACAGATAAAAATTCCAGCCCGTTGAGCGAGTGAGGGAGCAGAGACCCAGAGTCGCCAAGATGACAGGACCTGACCCGTGTTTCAACCTCTCTGGGCACAGAGAAGTCACTGTGGAAAACCTCTGCTAGGACTAAAAGCGCAGCCCCTGCTGTCGAGAGAGAATAACCTGGTGAGGTCAGTTATGACCGTGCAGGCTGGGCATGGAGAAGAGTGATGTGGAGACTGACCCTAGGGCACCGGAGTCATGCGTGGCGAGGGAGATCAAGGAAGCTGTCCCGAGGTAATGAGGGCTGAAAGGATCTTCCAGGGATGTGAAAGAAGGGCCTCCTTGCAGGAAGAGAACAGCAGGTACAAAGTCTCCAAGGTGGTGAAGAGCTTTAAGAAGCAAGGCTGGGACTTGACGCCTGGAGCTCTGAGGGGTAAGAGCAGACAGTGGTCGGTGCCAGAGGGTCTTTTGTGTCACAGTAGTTGAGTTCTATTCATTTATTTTCGATTCTGGGGGGGGTTGTGCCTAGGGTGCATATGAGGTATGTGCTATACTGCTGAGCCACCGGTCCTGAATTTTGTTCTGAAGCCTTTGGTGTGAGGCCTCAGGGTCTGCCACACAGTACAGGCTCCACCACGTCAGGATCACACACAGCACTGCCAGGGGTTGTACAGGTGGTCCCTGAGCACCACCCAGAGCCCTCCCCACTCCTCCAAAAAATCACAAAGCTACAACACTATGTACTTTTCTTTTTGGGTCACACCTGGCAATGCTCAGGGGTTACTCCTGGCTCTGTACTCAGGAATCACTCCTGGTGCTGCTCGGAGGACCATATGGGATGTCGGGATTGAACCCGGTTGGCTGCGTGCAAGGCAAATGCTCTACTCACTGGACTATCGCTCCGGCCCCAGCAACAGCACCATTGAGGCAGCAATACCTCACTGATTAGTCTGTTCACACTGCTGTAACGAACAAGTCTGGAA
>JAJIBD010012520.1:0-34222 GCA_021461705.1 Cryptotis parvus | reverse complement strand
TTGACACCTGATTGACCTTTCACCTGACCTTGGATATTGGTATCATAATATGTATATGTATATATATATATATATATACATATATATATAAGTCATGCAAATAAATCCAGTCATTCTATATCTGTCTCTCTCTCCTTCTGGCTAATTTCACTCAACATGATCCTCTCCATGTCCATTCATTTATAAGCAAATTTCATAACTCCATTTTTCCTAACAGCTGCATAGTATTCCATTGTATAGATGTACCAAAGTTTCTTTATCCAGTCATCAGTTCTTAGGCACACACAGGTTGTTTCCAGATTCTGGCTATTGTGATTAGTGCTGCAATGAAATAAAAGTGTAGATGGTGTTTCCACTGTGTGATTCTGGCGCTCCAGGATATATCCCTAGGAGTTGTATGGCTAGGTCAAATGGGAGCTCAATTTCTAGTCTTTAGAGGAATGTCCACGTTGTTTTCCAAAATGGCTGTACCAGTCTACATTCCCACAACGGATGAGAGTCCCCTTTTCCCTGCATCCACACCATCACTTGTTGTTCTTGCTCTTTTGAATATGCACCAGTCTCTATGGTATGAGATGATATCTCATTGTTTTGGTTTGCATCTCTCTGATGATTAGTGGACGATGAGCATTCTTTCAGATGTATTTTGGCCATTGAATTTCTTCCTTGTCAAAGTTTCTGTTCATTTCTTCTCCTCATTTTTAAAAATTTTTTTATTTTTACAACTACAAAGATATACAATTAAAAGTTCATATTTGGGTTTTGGTCATACAGTGTTCCAGCACCCATCCCTCCACCAGTGCCCATCTCCCACCCCCCAACATCCCCGGTTCCCTCCCCCTCCCCCAGCCCTCCTCCATGGCAGTTTCTTTATTTCTTTCCATTTCTCTCTCTTTCTCTTTTCCTTCCCTTCCAGACTATGGATTACAGAACATACATTAAAGGGTTGTCATGTGTATCTTTTGCCTGTATTTAATGCTCAGTTCTAGGTTGGCATTAGTACCCTCAACAATTGTTAGCACACTGTTCCATTTTCTGTCTTACCTAGCCTCTGACTGCCACACGTTTGGGATAATTTCCACCTTTGACAAGACCTCCTGATATATGTTTCACTTGACCTTGGATATTGGTATCATAATATGTTCATATATATTTATGTTATGCAAATAAATGCAGTCATTCTGTATCTGTCTCTCTCCTTCTGGCTAATTTCACTCAACATAATCTTCTTCATAGAAGAAGAAAACAAACAACCCCATCAAAAATGGGAGAAGAAATGAACAGAAACTTCAGCAAGGAAGAAATTGAATGGCCAAAAAACATATGAAAAAATGCTCATCATCACTAATCATCAGAGAGATGCAAATCAAAACAACAATGAGATACCACTTTACACCACAGAGACTGGCACATATTCAAGAGCAAGAACAACAAGTGCTGGCGTGGGATGTGGGGTAAAGGGGACACTCATCCATTGTTGGTGGGAATGCCGGCTGGTACAGCCTTTTCGGAAAACAATATGGACATTCCTCCAAAGACTAGAAATTGAACTCCCATTTAACCCAGCCATACCACTCCTGGGAATCTACTCTGGGAAACCAAAAATACGCAGCGGAAACACCATCCCTACTTTTATGTTCACAGCAGCATTATTCACAATAGCCAGAATCTGGAAGCAACCAGAGTGCCCGAAAATCGATGACTGGATAAAGAAGCTTTGGTACATCTACACAATGGAATTATGCAGCTGTTAGGAAAAATGAAGTTATAAAATTTGTCTACTCATTTTTTGATGAGGTTGGTTGTTTTCTTCCTGTAGAGTTCTACCAGTGCCTGATATATCCTGGATATTAACCACTTATCAGATGGGTACTGGGTGAATATTCTTTCCCATTGTGTGAACTGTCTTTGTATCTTGGTCACTGTTTCTTTTGAGGTGAAGAAGCTTTTTAGTTTCATGAAGTCCCATATGTTTATCTTTGCTTTTAGTTGCTTCGTTAGTGTTGTTTAACCTTTGAAGATACCATTAGCTTCAATGTCATGGAAGGTTTTTCCTATATTTTCTTCGACATACTTTATGGATTAAGGTCTGATATTGAGATCTTTAATCCATTTTGATCTGATTTTTGTGCACGGTGTTAGACAGAGGTCCAAATTCATTTTTTTACATGTAGCTGTCAGGTTTTACCAGCACCATTTGTTGAAGAGGCTTTCCTTGCCCCATTTAGGACTCTTTGCATCTTTGTCAAAGATTAAATGATCATATGTTTGAGGATGGGTGTTAGGATACTCAACTCTATTCCATAGGTCCACAAGTCTGTTTTTATCCAATACCACACTGTTTTAATTACTACCACTGTGTAGTACAGTCCTGGCCCTGACAAGTAATTTACCCCTAGAGTTGAACGTTATCTCTACCTGATAACGTACTCTGGGACTGTTAGTATTGTTTTGTCTCTGTTTGGTGAAATTAGAATCTACTATAATAATTTGTGAGGTCTGTTGCAGGACTCCTAAGGGCCGCTGCATCTGCTCTGGATTGCCTTCCGCAAATAACTCCATAGATAAGGGGGTAGTCTAAATGTGGCAGTTTATCCGACCATGTATGCTGTACTAGCTGGTATAAATATTCTCCCATGCTATCACAATCATCGTGGGACTAGCTAGATCTTACCAGCATATTAGCCTGGTCACGTAGGACACCTAAGTAATTAGACCAGAGAGAAATGCTGTTTGCTTTCAAACAAACAAGCATGGCTCCCTGATATACTCAAAGGCAACTAAAATATAAAACTACAATGAAGTAGAGGAGACTTGTGAAGGCTTGGAGAAATATTTAACTGGCATTGGTGTTGGTCTTTGGTACAGTGACATGCCATCTCAGAAACCCCTTCTCTATATTTCAAAGGCATTTCTGGCTCAAAACATTAGCACAGTAAAGGCCCTAGGTGAGATGCAGGGAGGGATTACCTAAGGGCATTGGACCCTCCCTGCTTTCCATAACAATGGGAGGAAGGTCTGAGTTGCAGGGGTATAAACTAGCCGGTTCCCGCTCTCCCTGTCTTCTTCCTTGTGGGATCTCGCCTTGTGAGCATTTATTCCCCTTGGAAGCTTTTACACGTGGTGGTCACCATCTTGGCCTACACGTGGCTGGGGTTCCTAGCCTGGAATCATAAGCATTGGGTTTTTCCTTTTGCTGATTTGTATGCCTGAACCTGTGATAAGTAAAGCCTTTTAAAACTGCATCGGATTCCTGAGTGTTCATCCATTCCTTGCCGGCTTCGGAGGTAGAAGGGAACTTCGCTTCCGGGTACTGTCGGGGACCCCGCAGAGCGCCCCGACAGAGGTCATTTATGAATTTGGAGTTAATGGAAGAATAACATTAGCTAAAGATATTTTATTATACCACTGTGAGATATACAATTACAAAGATATACAATTAAAAAGTTCATATTTGGGTTTTGGTCATACAGTGTTCCAGCACCCATCCCGCCACCAGTGCCCATCTCCCACTACCAATTACCCGGTTCCATCCCCATCCCCCAGCCTGCCTCCATGGCAGGTTCTTTATTTCTTTCCCTTTCTCTCTCTTTCTCTTTTCCTTCCCTTCCAGACTATGGATTACAGAACATACATTAAAGGGTTATCATGTGTATCTTTTTGCCTGTATTTAATGTAAAGATATTTTTAAGCTGTTAGATTTTGTTAAAACAAGTGCATTGACTATTTTTAATCTTTAATTCTTTTTTAATGCCAGCCATCAGAGGATACTAAGGGAGTGACAAAGACAATGAGTGTTGGAGATACTACGCTGTCAGATAACCAAAGGCAAAGAGCCATAACACCTTAAGAAGTCTGGGGTGGACAGAAAGTACAGGGGATAAAGCACCTGCCTTGCATATGGCCAACCCCAGTTCAATCCCTGGTTCCAAATATATGGTTGACTGAGCACCATTGAGTATGGTCAAAAGAAAAACCTAAGCAATGTAAATCAAGTAATATTCCAATAATCCAGACATATTTAAGCTTTCTGCATTGCATGTGTATACAATGAAGATTTGATCTTTCTAGAAAACCAGATTCCAATCTCCCTACTTCGTTTTACCCTTCATCCAACTTAATAGGTGTACTACAATGATGTCAATCATCAATGCACTTGTTTAAAATAGGCTGCTTGGCCGGCCCCACGTGGAAGCAACCCATGGAGCTGACCTCCCGGTAAGGAGCTCGGCCAGCCCCTGGCTGAGTCCAACATTGCTCCAAGGGTTTGATCTCATGTGAGGGGAAGAGACCACGCTTGCCATACTCGGGAGTGAAGATTTGGGCCCTGCCCTTTCTTCCACCTCCATGCCAGTTGCCCCAGAAGAGAGAGACCCACCCACGCCTGACCCACAGCTCCATTGGCGTGCGCGGCGCAAAGTGGCCGCATGATATTCTTAGATAATGCTGAATTTAGGATAAGGTCCTTCACAAGATCTTTCACATTTATACATTACATACAGTTCTAGACAGGCTATAACTGATACCCGCAAGCCTAACAAGAAGCCAGAGCAACCCACACATCATACGGTCAGTTATTCTCAACATCCAGACTCCAGAGTTCCTCAGAGCTGATCCAAGAGAAAACCTGATCTTTCCCCTTTAAGTTCCATCAGTAAATGCTTGAGATGAGAGCCTTCTATTGAGACTATACCACCTACATGGCAGAGCCTGGCACGCTACCCATGTTTTATTTATTTGTTATGCCAAAAACTAGTAACAATTATGAACCTCATTTCCATGACCTGAAGAATGGTTTGAGGCTCTTCCTGTCCCTTGGGTTACACTTGCTTGTGACAGGACTTATGGAGATGCTACTAGTGCCCACTCGAGCACATTGATGAGCAATGGGAAGACAGTGATACAGTGATACAGTGTAGTACAGTTTGAAATTGGGAATGTGTGATGCCTCCCATCTTCTTTTCCCAAATATTGCTTTAACTATTCGTGGGGGTTTATTATTCCATACGAATTTCACGAGTGTTTGGTCAATTTCTTTGAAGAATGTCCTGGTTATCCTTATAGGGAATGCATTGAATCTGTACAAAGCTCTAGGGAGTATTACCATTTTGACAATGTTAATTCTCCCCATCCATGAGCAGGGAATGTGTTACCATTTCCTCGTGTCCTCTTATTTCTTGTAGCAGTCTTATAGTTTTCTTTGTACAGGTCCTTTACACACTTAGTTAAGCTGACTGAGTGTTTCTGTGGGGTGCCTGGGGCTCAAACACACATGGTAAGGGGGATGGGAAGTATTGGCAGGAGCTGGCAGGAAGTGGTCCAGCAGCAGGTCCAAGGCTCAGTGTACCTCGGCCCTCTTATTTTTAAACGACTGTGTGTTCTTACGAACTAAGAATGAACACTTAACCAATTTGGATGTTAACTTAAAGATCCTTGGCCTATTAGCAGACTTACGAGCATGTCTGCCTTTTTTAGCTGATGTTCCTGGTTAGATTAGTAACAGCATGTGTAACTTGAATTCTTTTCTAGACTATGCTGATTATCTATCACTTGATCACTTGAATCCGTTATTCATCCATTTGCTCGAGCGGGCGCCAGTTAACATTTCCATTGGACCCTATCGTGTGCCAATGTAGCCCAATGGCATCTGGTTGATTCAGGAATATGAAGAGCCTCAAACCGTTCCTTCAGGGTCTTGACAAGGAAATCTGACCATCTTGTAGGTGGGCTGCCACGTGATCTTTTGATATCTCATGGGATCCAGTCGGTAATGGCTCTAGTCCAGCGGTTGTCTCCAAATCGCATTACATGTTCAGCCCATCTGATTTTCGATGCCTTGGCAAATGACAGCGTCCCTGATTCTGGAATAGCGACCGGAGGTCAGAACTCCGGATTCCTTCTCTCACTTGAGTGAGGCATGATATTCCAAGCATAGCTCTCTCGATTCCTCTCTGGGAGACCTAGATAGCATTCTCATCCTCCTTTCGTAGGGCCCAGATCTCTGAGGCATATGTTAATGCAGGGAGAACGGTGGAGTCAAAGAGATGTGCCCGGAGCCAGAGGTTCTTTGTCCTTTTAGCTATTTCTTCGATGCCTTTGAAGGCATTCCATGCCGCTCTCTTCCTTCTGCGCAGCTCAGGTTTTAGGTCGTTCATCATGTTGATTTCTCGACCTAGGTACACATAACTGCTGCATTCAGAGATGTTTGTTCCATTGAGAGTGAATGGGGCCTCTGGAACTAGTTCATTCTCCATAAACATGGTTTTCTTTTAGATTCATCTGTAGACCTATCTTTCCACATTCTCAGTCGAAGTCAGCCAGCATTTGTGCCGCTTGGCTAATGTTTGGTGTTATTAGAACGATGTCATCAGCGAAGCGGAGGTGGTGTAGTTGCCGACCATCTATCTTCACTCCCATTCCTTCCCATTCTAATTGTTGTATGATGTTCTCGAGGGTGGCGCTGAAGAGTTTTGGTGAAATGGTATCACTCTGTCGAACCCCTCTTTTCACATTAATGATCACTTCTTTGTAGCATGGTGAGATCCTGGTGGTGAATCCATAATACAGCTCACGAAGGATCTTGATGTATTGGGTTTGAACACCCTGTTTGGCTAGGGCTTCGATGACTGCTTCAGTCTCCACAGAATCAAAGGCTTTCTGTAAATCAATGAACGTGAGACAGAGCGGCATCTTGTACTCCCTACAGTTCTATATGGATTACCCAAGGGGTACCTTTTAAATTAAGCCTATTTGGATACATTTATTCAGTTACCTTTTGTAGAGCTAGAATTTGATTTTTACAAAAGTTATAGAAACATGGTTTTCTCTTCACCTTCACTTTAAATTTGTCAAATGACTTAATAAACCTGACTTGTTTTTTTTTTCGCATAAACACAGCAAGATTGGAGAACTCTTCACGTAGGGTACCCTGTAAGGAGTCCTGGGGATTGGCTAAGACAGAGAGGGAAACACCAATGATGGTTTTTAATGTCTCTACTTGTTTATGTTAGGGCTACCCCAGGCTTGGCCATAACAGGAAGATTAGGTTCCATGACGAGCTACAGGTGGCCTCGGGCCTTTTTACTGGGTTTCCAAGAGCAGAGAGTGACCACATTCCTTTTTTGGGGGCTGAAGCCGTTTCCTACTGCGGCAGCCTTCCATGTTGTATGGCTCATGGAGTTGTCCGTTACCACAGATTGGCAGATTTCTTGTTTTCCACAGCAAAGGTGATTTCTGGTCCATCCTTGAGATGGCCTGCCTTTAGGGTCTTTCTGAGGTTTGTAGGGTACTTGTAACAGGACCTGTTATAACTACCTGCTCCTGGTAATTAAAACCAATGTCCTTGACTCATGTTTTACCTGATAGAGGGCCTTGCGGTTCCATAACTGACTTTCCTGTCTGCATGAGGGGTAGACTCTATTGCATCAGAGAGGAAAGATTTTGTTTGGATTTATGCAAACCAGCACAGTGCCATGAAACATCAAAAAATATACTGAAAGTGCAAAGAGATAAAAGTATATATTTTACTTTACTTACAAAGAAGTGCAAAGTACCAATTTGCTGTTGGACCTACAAAGAAGCATAAAGATTTGTAGAAATAGGGCAGACAGTTTAACAATACCCTGTGTTAAAACCCTGATTTTCAATTTTCTAGGAGCACTTAACAGGAGTTCATACCATCTGTTTAATATTTTTTCCATAGATTTCATCAAAAACTTACTAGAACAATTCTTCAGATAAGAGTTACATCTTTTTTTTTAACTTAAGATGTTTAGACCTACACATTTCTTTATATTTATTCTGATCTGTAACTTTTTATTTCATTTTAAAACCAGCTTTACTTTAACAGAATTATTTTCTTTTTCCACTGATATTTCCATCCATTATCTTTTTATTACTTAAAATACACTTTAGACTCCTTTCATGTGCGGGGAAAGAACCACTCTGGCTGGACCGGGAGTGGAGTTTTGGGCCCAGCCCTTTTCTCCGCCTCCATGCCAGTTTCCCCAGAAGAGAGAGACCCACCCACGCCAGACTCACAGCTAATCTGCAACCCCGAAAAGATCCAGACCCATCCACTTCAGACCCACAGCTGCACTGCTCGGCCGGCCCCACGTGGAAGCAACCCATGGAGCTGACCTCCCGGTAAGGAGCTCCGGCCAGCCCCGGCCAAATCCAACATTGCTCCAAGGGTTTGCTCTCATGTGAGGGGGAGAGACCACGCTGGCCAGACTCGGAGTGAAGTTTTGGGCCCTGCCCTTTCCTCCGCCTCCATGCCAGTTTCCCTGGAAGAGAGAGACCCACCCACGCCAGACCCACAGCTCCCTTAGCTGCGCAATATTCTTAGAGAATGCTGATTTTAGGATAAGGTCCTTCCCAAGATCTTTCACATTTATACATTGTATACAGTTCTAGACAGGCTATAACTGATACCAGTAAGCCTAGCAAGAAGCCAGAGCAAACCACACATCATGTAATCAGTCATTCTCAATGTCCAGACTCCATAGTTCCTCAGAGCTCCATCCAAGAGAAAACTGATCTTTCCCCTTTAAGTTTCATCAGTAAATGCTCGAGATGAGAGCCTTCTACTGAGACTATACAACCTACACGACAGAGCCTGGCAAGCTACCCATGTTTTATTTATTTGTTATGCCAAAAACTAGTAACAATTATGGACCTCAGTTCCATGACCTGAAGACTGGTCTGTGGCTCTTCCTGTCCCTGGAGCAAGCAGATGCCCTTGGGTTACACTTGCTTGTGACAGGACTTATGGAGATGCCACTAGTGCCCACTCGAGCAAATTGATGAACAATGGGAAGACAGTGATACAGTGATAGTCATACCTTACAGGTTTAAGTTCCTTATTTTACAGAGCTTCCGATCCTGTTTGGAAAACAGGATCAGACCACCGTCTCCTTTGTGCAAAATTTTACTTCATGCAACAGGGAGAAAAGGCTGCAAAGTTTAAGAAGAGAACTCCCAGAATGACCACCAACTGGGAACTCTTTGGCACCACTGCAGCAACATGGGAAGATACCATCATTGATGACATCGATGAAGAATACAACCAACTGGTTCAGCACCTTGATGATTGTGCGAAGAATGCCAAGAGAGAAAAACCCACAAAAGGACGCCTGTCTTCAAAAACTCTCAAGCTCATTCGCTGACGTGGCAAGGCACGAGCCTCAGGCAACCAAATGCTAACATCCAAGCTTGCAAAGCAGTGCAGAGAAGCGATAAAGGAAGACCTCAAAGAGAAAAGAGCAGAAATACTGGAAGATGCAGCAGAAGCCGCGAAAAGCATTCGCAACACCCGCCCTGTCCTTCGCCAACTATAAGACGAAGATGACTGCCCTCCGATGCCCTGATGGATCTATCACATCTTCCAGAAAGGCAATGCAGAAGATTATCCATGACTTCTACTCAGATCTCTTTGATAGCCACGTCTACCTGCACACATACCAAATTCCACAGGATGGATATGTCGTTCCCAATGTTCTCCCTTCTGAAATCCGACATGCCATTTCATCAGTAAAGAAGGGAACAGCACCAGGCCCAGACAAAGTCAGACTCGAACACCTGAAGAATCTGCCTTCAGTACTCATCAATACACTGGCTCGGCTCTTCACACGCTACCTGTCCGAATGCAAGGTGCCCTCCCATTGGAAAACCAACAAGACAGTTCTATGTTCTAGAAGGGAGACATCCACGACATTGGCAACTATCGCCCCATCTGCTTGTTGTCTGTCATCTATAAGCTGTTCACTCGAGTCATCCTGAACAGGATTGGCAGAACATTAATTAGATGAAGGGCAACCATGCAAGCAAGCTGGCTTCCGAAAAGGATTCAGCACAATCGACCATATGCACACAGTAACCAAGCTCATTGAAGTGTGTAGGAAGTTCAAGAGGCCACTCTGTCTCACGTTCATTGATTTAAAGAAAGCCTTTGATTCTGTGGAGACTGAAGCAGTCATTGAAGCCCCTAGCCAAACAGGGTGTTCAAACCCAATACATCATGATCCTTCATGAGCTGTATTACAGATTCACCACCAGGATCTCACCATTCTACAAAGAAGTGATCATCAATGTCAAAAGAGGGGTTCGGCAGGGTGATACCATTTCACCAAAACTCTTCAGCGCCACCCTTGAGAACATCATGCGACAATTAAAATGGGAAGGAATGGGAGTGAAGATAGACGGTCGACAACTAAACCACATCTGCTTTGCTGATGACATCATTCTAATAACACCAAACATTAGCCAAGCGGCACAAATGCTGGCTGACTTCGACCGAGAATGTGGAAAGATAGCTCTACAGCTGAATCTCTGAAAAACTATGTTCATGAAAAATGAACTAGTTCCAGAGGCCCCATTCACTCTCAATGGAACAAACATCTCTGAATGCAGCAGTTATGTGTACCTAGGTCGAGAAGTCAACATGATGAATGACCTAAAACCTGAGCTACGCAGGGAGGAAAAGAGCGGCATGGAATGCCTTCAAAAACATCAAAGAAATAGCTAAAAAAGACAAAGAACCTCCAGCTCCGGGCACATCTCTTCAACTCCACTGTTCTCCCTGCATTAACATACGCCTCAGAGACCTGGGCCCTATGAAAGCAGGATAAGAATGCTATTTGGGTCTCCCAGAGAGAAATCGAAAGAGCTATGCTTGGAATATCACGCCTCACTCAAGTGAAAGAAGGAATCTGGAGCTCTGACCTCTGTCGCTGTTCCAGAATCAGGGATGCTGTCTCGTTTGCCAAGGCATCGAAAATCAGATGGGCTGGACATGTAATGCGATTTGGAGACGACCACTGGACTAGAGCCATTACCGACTGGATCCCACGGGATGTCAAAAGATCACGTGGCAGCCCACCTACAAGATGGTCCGACTTCTTCGTCAAGACCCTGAAGGAACGGTTTGAGGCTCTTTGTAATCCTGAGGCAGCCAGATACCATTGGGCTACTCTGACACGTGATAGGGTCAAATGGAAATGTTACTGGCACCCGCTCGAGCAAATCGACCAATAACAGGATGTCAAGTGATTAAGTGATGTATTAAATAAGTGTTAGTTTCTGCTCATTTATTTAAATTCTTTGGAGAGGATGCTAAGTCATAAAGAGTGAAAACTGTTAACACTCAAGGATTATTTTTCCCAAATTGTTCTTTGGAAAGCTTATTGTTATTTCCAATCTAATTTCAACAATTACATTTGTAGGAGCAGGGAAGATAATTGGGGGGTAAGAGGTGTTTGAACCACACACCCTGTAGCGCTCAGTGGACATTCTTGGCTCTGTGCTAGGAAGAGATTCCTGGAATTGCCCCAAGGATCCCAAGGATCACATGTGATGCTGGGATCTCACCAGATCACAGCACGTAAGGCAATTACCTTACAACTGTGCTCTCTGTGGTCAGACATTTTCCCCCAAGATCAGAAATGCAATGGCATCTGATGTTTTGTGTTTCTTTCAATTTTGTTAACAATAAGGTTGATTTTTTTCCCTCATAAGTAGTCTCTGATTAGAATGCATGGTTCTTATCCTTAGCCTAACCTGCCCTTGAGATTATCAGATCTTTTCCATATCTATGTGTGAGAGTCTTGAACAGAATAAACTTCTTCATGTTTATTAATGTCATTACTCTTATCACATAGATACAGGGCCCCCTTCTTCCTATTATACATGTTTTTTCTTCATGGACCTCTAAACTTTTTTTGCTTTTTAACTCAACAATGATTTCTATCAGTGCTCTTTAACCTTTTGGTACCTGTGGATTGGTGAAAAGAGGACAAATATTTCAGAGACTGCAAAGGCAGAATTTATATCATTCACTATCACTATCACTATCTTCCCCGTCATCATCAATTTGCTCAAGCGGGCTCCAGTAACATCTCCATATGTCCTGTCTCATGCTAGTAGAGCCCAAGGGCATCTGCTTGCTCCAGGAACATAAAGACCCTCAAAGCATGGGAATGACCTAACATAATTGGTCATGGGAATGACCTAACATAATTGTTACTGGTATTTGGCATATCAAATACGACACGGGAAGCTTGCCAGGCTTGCTGTGCGGGTGGCATACTCTTGTAGTCACTTCTAAATACAGGATTTATGGATGAACCGCGGCCGCTGTGATAGGCTCGTCTGCTGGATGGAGTTCTGGTGAGAGAGAGGGAGGTTCGGATGTGGAAAATGGTGTCCCTCATGGAGTGGGGGGTTCGCCTGGCTTGGCGAGCTCTGCTGGGGTGGCGGGCCAGGACTAGAACCTGCCATCTCTCCCGGGCGCCTCGTGAGCAGCTGGGCACAGGGAGAGCTGGTAGCAGCTCTGCCCCATGTCTGTGAGTCTCTGGATCAGCATACCTGGGCCATATTGATAAAAAAACTGCTGCAGGGTGGGTGTCTGTTGCAGGACTCCTCTAAGGGCTGCTGCATCTGTTCTGAATTGCCGCCTGCAAATCACTTCGTAGATAAGGGGGTAGTCTAAATGTGGCAGTTTATCTGACCATGTATGCTGTACTAGCTGGTATAAATATTCTTCCATGCTACCACAATCATCGTGGGACTAGCTAGATCTTACCAGCATATTAGCCTGGCCATGTAGGACCCCCTAAGTAATTAGACCAGAGAGAAATGCTGTTTGCTTCCAAGCAAACAAGCATGGTTCCGTGATATACTCAAAGGCAACTAAAATACAAAACTACAATGAAGTAGAAGAGACTTGTGAAGGCTTGGAGAAATATTTAACTGGCATTAGTATTAGTCTTTGGTACAGAGACATGCCATCTCAGAAACCCCCTTCTCTACACTATAAAGGCATTTCCAGGCAGATCTTGGCTCAAAACATTAGCATACTAAAGGGCCTAGGTGAGGTGCAGGGAGGGATTACCTAAGGACATTTGACCCTCCCTGCTTTCCATAACAGTGGGAGGAAGGTCTGAGTTGCAGGGGTATAAACTAGCCTGCTTCCTTTCTTTGCGCACTTCTTTGTGGGCTCTCTCTTTGTGACCGCTCACCCTTCTTGGGAGTCTTGTCTTCTTCTTTTACAAGGCCTTTGCACGTGGTGGCCGCCATCTTGGCCTACACGTGGCTGGGGTTCTAGCCTGGAATCCTAAGCACCGGGCTTTTCCTTTTGCTGATTTGTATGCCTGAACCTGTGATAAGTAAAGCCTTTTAAAACTGCATCGGATTCCTGAGTTTTCATCCGTTCCTCGCCGGTTTCGGAGGTAGAAGGGAACTTGCTTCCCGGCACTGTAGGGGACCCGGGCGCCCCGACAGGTGTCAATGATCCGGGCTCTGATAGGCCTCGTCTGCTGAATGGAGTTCTCTTTATATCATTATTTGTGTAAATATGAGTATATCAACACATAGACTTTTGTGCTACATGACCTTGTTAAGGAGTAAAAACTTTGTTGATCAAAGATTGAAAAACATCATTTATACTTTCGGACAGGCAATATCTCTTTCCCCTGTGATTACAAGGTCATCTCTTTACTGAATAAGAGGAAATATTCTTACTGTGATTATGAAATGGGAGATGACAGGAAATATATCTAGTATTTGTTACATCTTTCGGTGTATTATACTTCTATACATTTCCATTCACTTCAATCAGATAATAAAGAGAGCGATTCATTTCAAATGAACACCTGCAATTAATTTCATAGCATGCTTCCACCAGAAGAAGGCTTATGCACAAGTTCTTCGTAAGAAATCTCTTTTCTTTCCTCCTTGTTTTTTTTTTTTTTTTGGCTTTTTGGGTCACACCCGGCAATGCTCAGGGGTTACTCCTGGCTCTGCACTCAGGAATTACTCCTGGCGGTGCTCGGGGACCATATGGGATACCGGGATCGAACCCGGGCCAGTATGGGCCGGCCGCATGCAAGGCAAACGTCCTACCCGCTGGGCTATCACTCCGCCCCTTCTCCTCCGCGTTTTAATCAGGGCCACTTCTCGGCATTGCAATCTCAATTTCATCCCAAAACTCAGGTCAATAGCTCTCAAGCCCCAGGACAGTCTAGCCTGGGTCTCTGCTGCCCCCTCACTCTGGGCCCCTAACCGAGGGAGGGGTCTGCGAATACAATCAGATGTAGGTAGGAGCTCTGTCACGATGACCTTTCCCATGCCAGTGCCCCAGCCGGTGACGATGGCCACTTTGTTCTGTAGCAGACTGCTCTTCAAATTAACCAGAGAGTTCATTTGCAGACACGCACTGCAAAGTGCAGGGTGTTTGAGTACGAGTCTGTCCCAGAGCGCTCCAAAGGAGCCGAAGTAACCGGAGGGCACGCCCACCATATACGCCACGCCCCACGCGCGGTATCCCCGCCCAGCGGCCGAAACCCCGCCCACCGCGCCCGGCTCCCGGGCCCCGCCCGCCCGCCGCAGCTGCCCGGGATCCTCCCCTGGCAAGAATCGCTTTCTGGCGGTGCCTTCATTGTGGTCCGCATCCTCTGTGGATCTCGGACTCCGCACGTGTGGGTGAGACTTGTTCGTTTTGTGGGTGTTCGTGTTGTATATCGATGACAGGGACAGTGGGGGCAGGGAAGCAGACCGAAAGCGGGAGTGTGCTCTATTTTGAAAAATGTAATTGTCGCTGCTGTAGCTGTCACGGTGAATGCAAATGCACTGTCCAGTGCAGCTGGGAATAGCTGCAGCTCGGAGACCTTGCGCCCGCCGCTGACATGGAGCGATGTTCCGCAGCCGTGTGCCTGCGGCTGGCTGCAAAGGAAGGAATCAGGTTTGCTAGCAGGGAAGAAAAGCAGAAATGGTGCTTCCAGATCTTTTTTTTTTCACCCAAAGGCCCTTGGAATCAGAATGCGGGGTGAGGTGGGGGCAGCGGGAGGCACGTCATGGTAAGAGAGGAGGGTACAATTGCGATTGTCCACAGAACCAAGATAACAGATGGCTTTAAAAATAAACTCCATCTCCCCGACCCCGCATCTCCTTCCGCCCCATCCATGAAAGACGGGAGGAAAGCAATCTTGACCAGATTTGATCTATTCATGAGTTCAAACGAGGGCCTTTACTCTGAAGGGTGCAGGCTACCTGCAGAACTGGGTTTTCTGTAGGTAGTTCATTCTGCAGGTAGGCATGGGCGCTAGCCTCCTGAGGACAGGGGAAACAGGTCTCATCTGTTTGGAGGTCCTATAAAACGGGTACTCAAATTCTCGTTGTTTTTTTTGCTTCCAGTATGTCACCTGTCTAGAGTGAGCGTGATCTCAACCGGCCGATGAGACTGGACTAGCAGATCTAGGAGTGTGGGTTTTAGCAATCCAGGCAGGATGCTGGCAAGGCTGTTTTCAGAATGCCGCATTCCCCCTGCCAGATCTGAAATTACTGTAAAAAGCAAACAGACATCATCATTCCTTGGCTAGGGTCACCTAGAAGTCACAACGGAAATTGGAAAGAATTGGGTTGAGAGTAGAACAGGCTGCACTTCCTCTAGGGTCTAGCCCTCTGCCCTTCTTTTGACCTCCACTGAGAAATGCTTGACTCTCTCTTTTTGTGGCTGATGGATGCCAGTCTGCACTCGGTAAAGAAGGGAAGAAATCTCTGTTTCCAATTTGCTAGAGTGTATCAAGGAATCACTTACATCAGTTCTGTAGTTGTATGCATTAAAAAAACTATACCGCATCACTTCCTGTAAAAAGATTTAAATAGGAAAGTTGAAAGAAATATTGCAGCAAAATATGATTCCTGGTGCTTTGATCCCAACAGGAAAAATAAATGGACTCCGTTTATCATTTCAGAAAATCCTAGGCTTTTCTTTCTTGGGGAGGAAGGAATCCTTAAAGTTGCTTTTAAAGGTTCACATCTTTTCGGAAGACATGATTTAAGAATCTTTTGAGACCTAGAGTGAACTGGCTTCACCGAGCTCTGCCAAGGTGGTCAGAATGGGGCTGGCTGTACCCAGCCTCTGTGTGACAAGAGAAGCTAGAGAGACGGGTTCTGCCCACTCCAGCAGAAGGTGTCAGCGGCTAACTGTGGCCAGCTCTGGTTGATGCTGACTGAGGATGACCAGGGGCCAGTCCTCAGCCAGAAGAAATTGCAGGAGGAGCATTCAGAAAGCCCCTTTTTGTCATCAGGAGCGAGCCCGTGACAAAGAGAGACCTAGGGGTTGAGAAATTGTCTATTCCACATATAAAAAGCATCATTTTTTTTTTTTGCCTGCTGACTTCTGACAGGATTTGGGAGTTAGCTCACCCCAAAGGCTGACCTGAAGGCCCAGCAATAGTTCTGCCTCTTGGAGGCTCTTTGTTTCCAGACTTGATCTCTGGCCCCTGGACAAACCCTCTGCTCTCAGGACAACCCCAAGCCGTAAGGCAATGACTGCTCCTGTGAGTGATCAAATGTTACCAAGCTCTGCGCCACTGCCCCCTTTGTCCTGGGGGGAAAGGCAACACTGTAGCATGATGCATGCTCCCTCCCACCCCCCCCCCACCATTAGAGCTGACTCCCTGCCTCTCAGACGCTCTCGCTGCTCCCCCATACTCCCACCTCTTCCCTCCCATCTGCTATTCTCTCCCCTCCACAAAGCAGCTGCAGGCTCAGACTCATAAGAGCCTGGGCTGCAATTCTCCATTCACACGCACAGCCTGTCAGTGCTGAAAGAATGCCCATGAGGCCTCTAGCCCTGTGCCACCTGAAAATGACACCACCCCTGAACCGACTCTCCATAGGACTTCTGAGTTAGTGGTTATGGGTCAGTATTTCTTGAGCATGATGCCAAACACTCTGCAAGGCATGGGGATAGAGGACAGTGGACAAAACAGAGCCACAAAGGCCTCTGTGGAGTTTCATTCTAGCATGCGTTGTATGTTGGGAGTGGGGAGGTGAATAGGGTCTATATGCCGCGGGAGATAAGACAATATCCCAACAAAAGGTCGAGTGGTAAAGATTGGCTTTTCCCGCTCTTACTAAAAGGAGATGCACAGTGCCCTGTTACCACGCACTCTTGCTGCTGCGAGCTCTTTCCTCTGAAACCTCAGAGGCTCCTACTCAATAAACTTGCCTTGAAATAAATAAGAGATTTTCAGAGCCAGGCAGTTTGAGTGATAATAAGAGAAACTCTGCTCACAGGCCCCATAAGAGGTTAACATTTGCAATGATTCACAAAAACTTGTTGGGAGCTGAGGGCCTTAAGTTGCTGTACCATCACCTTCTAATTGCTTGATACCGATGTGAGCCAAATTTCCTTCCATCTTTACATGGGGGAGATGAAGGAAGGCTGGTGGTGATCTGCAGCGGTGCAATGGTAAGCATTTTCTTAGTTGGTTTTGTGCAATTAGAAAAGTGTGGCTACTCCAGACTGATGATAAGCATCTTGTGAGGTGACAGATACACACGTCCGAGCTGGTGCGAGGCCCAGGTGAGTGGGGTAGTGGTAAATGGACTAGAAATGATGATGCTCAGTGCGTCCGGGGGTAAAGGTGAGAACAAGCTCTCGGTCTTAGGCTGGCCACACCTCTTTTGACTTTACTTTCCTATTTTTCAAGTGGACCCATTGTACAGCTGTGCCTAGCCCCTTCCTGGAAGAAGCTCTTGTGGCGCATGGATTCTGAGAACCTAAGCAGCTGACTTTTTACAAGGAATCATTAGACATGGGGACTAGGGTGGAAGAGCTGGCCCCAGTAGAAGGCGAGAGCCAGCTCCCAAGCCCCAGCAGGGCTCTTTGAGGAAGGCTGTGGCTGCCGCCCTGACCCTGGATGGAGAATCCACTTTGAGTCGCAGGAAAAAGAAGAGGGAAAGAATCCCGCCCAGAGTCTATCATCATCTACCGGTCGGACAATGAACTGGATGAGGAGCCAGAAGAATCGGAAGGTGGAGACCAGCCCAAAGGGGAGGAAGGTGATGATTTCCTAGATTATCCTGTCGATGATGGTAAAGTCTCTTTGGGCCCACTTGCTAAAAGTCAGTGGACAGAGACCATACGTGAATTTTCTAGAAAACAGACAGGCATTTGTAGCCTGACTGTCTTTGTTGGTATGTTGCTTCAAACAACATTGCAGGCTTCCACAAATCAACAGTATTGAAGAGCTCCACGATGTACTTTTTTTAGGCGATATGAAAGAACTTACCACTTTTTCACAACTTTTCATGTAATGGAAGAGGGGAGTTATTATACACCAACATTTGTAATACAAGTAGACTATGTTAATTAACACTTGCAAGATCAAGTAACACAATGACTTTCACAATAATCAGAAAAATGCAAACCATAATGATGGCAAATGACAGTACTCCTTCCTACGTAGGATTGCCAAAAATTAGGGTCAAGTATATAAACATCAAAATGAGGAAATGAATATATTCTTATATACCATAAAAAAGAAGTGTGAGCTTTACTTTGTAGGGAGAGGTGTCACTATTTTAAAATCCGAAATATGAGCTGGAGAGATGAACACTGGGTAAGGTACTTACCTTACCCCTGGCTGACCCCGGTTCAGTCCCCAGCATCAAATATGGTCCCCTCAGTCCCACCAGGAGTGATCCCTGAGCACAGAGTCAGGAGTAGGCCCTAAGCAGAGCTGGGTATAGCCCCCAAACAAATACATTATATTAAATTCAAAAATATACATTCCCTTGACCCAGAAATCCTCAGGTTCTCTCCCATGAAACTTGGGCCCATGTACATAAGGAGGCAAGTATGTTGGTGTTAATGAAACAGTAGCGTGTCTGTATTAAACCTCACTGTCTAGTGATAGATGGTATAGATCTAATTGTGGGGCCTGCGTGAACTCTTGGACATTCACACACAGGCACTAAGCAATATCCTAGCTCTCAGGCAGGTTCTCTTCTTAGTCAGGGAAAGATGGATCATGAACATGTCAGCAAAGAAACAGTAATTTAAGGTAGTGCTACAAGTACCAGTGACAATTAATGTTGGTGATAGGAAGATGAATAACATTGGGGTGAGGGTAGGGGTGGTGGAGAGAAGGTTTGTAGCAAGTGGCATGAGAAAATCTGGGACAGAACATTGCACAAAGAGAGAGCCTCAAGGACAGAGACCCTGAGGTGGGAGCACCCCTGCCTCATTCCTGGAAAGACTTGTTTTGTATAAGGAGCACAGAAAATGAGGAGAGAAGCTGGGAGAGGAATTAGAAAGGCAGATGGGGGCCTGTTCATGAGGGACACGGCAGGTCAGAATCAAAATTGACTTTGTTCTACTTGCAAGGGGAAGTCAGCGGAGGACTGGAGCCACACACAAGAGCCGGCATTCCCATTTTTATTTATACATCATAACTCCTGCTTTCCTAGAAAGAATGGATTCCGAGGGGGTGGGGAGGATAGAAGCTGACCAGAGCCTGGGGTCTCACTCAAGTGAGAAGCCTAGACTAGAGAGACAGTGGGAAAGGGAGCCAGAGGACAAAGAGAGCCAGAGGACAAAGGCCAATTCCAAAAAAAGCTATATGGAACATCCTAGAGTCTTGTTTGTTTTTGAGCCATACCCGCAGTGCTCAGGGATCACTCCTGGTGGGCCTCAGTGGGCCATGGTTAGTGCTGGGGATTGAACCAGGGTTGGGTGCAGGCCAAGACTAGCACCATACCCATTGTACAGCTCTCTGGCCCAGAACTTCTTGATGGCTTAGGGATAGTGGTGTTGGAAAGAGGAGCGTCAACAAGGGACAGGAACAACAGAGGAGGTCCATGTAGGAGACTGGGAAAGCACTGCATCTGGGGAGTAATATATCTCTGCACCATCAATGTCTCTGCCACTATCCTGGGCCCTTCTGCTATCCCTTCCCTTGGCCAGTGACCATGCAAGATGTCACAGATCCTCAGGGACATGTTCTGTCCTCCTCTCCCACTTTGCACTTCTAGGTTACATTTCAAGACCATGAACTTTCCTACAACAATATCTCTAGTCTCTTTCCAGGATGGCCACAGACGGCTATTGGGTAATGGTCATGGTGTGTATAGGGCATATGTGTGTGTCTCTATATACGCCCCTGTGGTATGTATATGTGGGTGTGTGGGTGGATGTGCTGGGTTGGAGGTTGGAGATATTACACAGATAGGTGAGGAGGCCCCCTCCCAGGGCAAACCTCAAGAGAGGAGTGAGAAGGAAAAGTGTAGATTGCTCATATATAGTGCACCCCAACTCCGGATTCACACACACACTGGCTGATACTTACAATCTTTCCAGGTACCCATAAAGGAGAAATAAGTTCCATATACACTTTTTAATTTATTCTTTATTTTTTTTGGTTTTGGGGTCACACCCAGCAGTGCTCAGGACTTAGTCCTGACTCACCGCCCAAGGATCACTTCTGGTGGAACTCGGGGACCATATGGGATGCCTGGGATTGAACCCAGGATAGCTGCATGCAAGGCAAGTGCCCTACCCGCTGTACTATCGCTTCAGCCCTGAAATAGGATCCTTAGAAAGTGGTGTTCCTACACCACTTTCTACACCACTGTTGTGTTGAACTAACAGTGCTGATGGGCACCCTCCTGAGAAGACCCAGTCAAGCCAGCACCAAGCCACTAACCCTAGTCCCCTGCCAAGTGTGGTAAAAGAAGACCCACACATGCTCATCCCCAAGCCCATCAAAATGTAAAAGTTCCATCTTCTGATTTCACCTCCTCTCTATCCCCTGCAGACATGTGGAACATACCCTTGGACAGCCGCTATGTGACCTTGACAGGGACCATCACACGAGGAAAGAAGAAGGGTCAGATGGTGGACATCCACGCCACCCTGACGGAGAAAGAGCTGCAGGAATTGACAAAGCCTAAAGAGTGTCTGCGGAGACTGCCCCCTGAGGGCCGAACGGCCTGCCAGATGGCGGCAGACCGGGGCCCCATGTGGTCCTGTGGACACTGGTCTGCCTGCCTGTGGTTTTCATCCTGTCTTTTGTTGTCTCTTTCTACTATGGCACGATCACCTGGTACAATATCTTCCCTTGTGTACAACGAGGAGAGGACCTTTTGGCACAAGATCTCATGTTGTCCCTGCCTCATTCTCTTCTATCCAGTGCTCATCATGGCCATGGCCTCTTCCCTAGGCCTCTATGCTGCAGTGGTCCAGCTCTCATGGTCCTGGGGAGCCTGGTGGCAAGCGGCCCGGGACATGGAAAAAAGGCTTCTGTGGCTGGCTTTGTAGCAAGCTAGGGCTGGAGGACTGTTCTCCTTATAGCATTGTGGAGCTCCTTGAGTCTGATACTATTTCAGGCAATCTCTCCAACAAAGACCCCACCCAGGATGTAGAAACTTCCACAGTTTAAGCTCCTCACAACATATTACTTCCCTCTCTGATAATAGTAGCATAAGTGTTTTCTTTCAGTTCCAATCGCTCTCCCTCTTCCCATTTGCCTCAGACATGCACAGAGCTCTTCTAGAAAATTCTAGCACACTGTCTCTCTATTGCCATCTTAATGATTTTAGGAAAACAGGGAACAAAAAGCAATTTTTGCCAAGACATGATATTCAACAGACAGTTTCTAGCTTCATTCCCTGTCATAAGATGAGTATCTAGGACAGGGAGATAAAAAAAAAAAAGTGCCAGTCCAGGAACTTGAAGGTGCTACTGGTACCTGGAGCCTAGGGGAGTCATAGATGATTAAACATGACAGGGAGGAAAATGAGGCTCTGGAGAGACCAAGCTCACAAATAAGACAGTACATAAAGATGGAATATAAGATTTAGGAAGCAGGGTTACTGCATTACAGCAGAAAGTGAAGCTTATGTATGTTTAGATTTGACTTAGCTGCCTACAATAAAGTCAGAGAGATATCTAGTTTAGAGGAGAAAGAAGACTATTACAGAGATATGTGCAGACAGACCCCGGGGCCATGCCCATCAGGGTCTTAGGCTTCTCTTTTCTTTCGTGCTGCGGATGTAACCTCATCTGCCCCAGGTTCCAGGGCTGACTCCATCTCCAGCCCCCATGTCTCTGTTTCTGGCAGAAGCTAGGAAGGGGCCAAGATAAGCACATCTCCCTCACTTAAGGACAGTTCCCAGCACAAGTCCCACTACCCAACACCTCTATTACCTCATCAGTCAGCCATAGTCAACGTTACCTCTCCAGATGTTGGGAAAGGCAGTTTCATGTCTGGAAAGTTGGGAAAGGAAGTCTCATATTTGGATATAACATTGGGGTAATGTTAATTTAAGAGAAAAGGAGAGAATGACTATATTCACATGTAAGCATCACGGCCCCACAGTTGATATCTAAAGACATTCAGATCCCAGACCACGAATACAAGCTATTTATTTATTTACTATTTATTCAAGCCAGTCTTACATAGAGAATTTATATAGAGCTTCGTCTGCAATATTTTAGGCCTCTGCTATACAAAGCTTTCAACAGCTCATGTCCTTTGCAATTAAATGTCCATAATGCCATGTGCTTTTTAGGTTCTTGTAGAAACCAAGAGTGAACAGTTGAATATGACTATTTAGTAATAGAATTCACTTTCTTCCTGGTAGAAAAGGTGGAACTGGGTAGCTATTTAGTCTAGCCTAGAGATAGTAGATTACAAAGGAGAGATTACATCTTCAAAGTCTCCCCCTGCACCTCAGGAGTACGCCGTCATCCTAAACACAAAAGAGACAGATTTCTGTTGTTTGGCAAAGCTGCGCTCAGATCCTTCAGGCCATTTTACAAACTCCATGTCTTGGAGCTGGGGTCCTTGTGTTTTCCTAGCCACAAGGATGTTATAAAACCAGAAAAATCCTGTTTCATGGATGCTGGACTTTTTTAAAAAAAGATTTTTACTCCTGAGGGTGTTTTTCAACTATTAAAAAAAAGGTACCTAAGAAGTCAAATAGATTTTGAAGTTTTGGCTTCTTATAAGAATAGCCAATGCCCATTTCCTTCCTGTTGAGGGAAGTGGGCAGAAGGGTGGCATCCCAATAATGCTCAGGGGAGCCTCGAGGCCATTCCTGGTGATTCTCTGCCAACTCAACCTAATGGATCAATGCTGGGGTCCTAGAATGCATTGCTGCTTGGGCCCCGTGGTGCTCAGAAGTCTCTAGGTTCATACCTACTAATGCTCAGGGGGACGGGTGATACCGGGGATTAGACTGGGGCTCTATACAAACAAGGCATGAGCCCTAGCCACTTTGCTCTCCCCCGGCCCCTGGTACCCACTTATTGCTTATATTTCAGAAAGACCTGCCAAGAGAACTGCGAATCCACCCAGAGGGTTCGTCATGCTCTCCCACAGAAAGCCAGGACATTGCCATAGTCTGGACTCATCTCCACTTTCAGAGGAATTCTTTTTTTTCCCTTTAAGAATGTTTACTAATTTGACCAAAACAAAACTTGACATTTTAAAGGTAACTTTGGTGCTCTCTGGTGCTTTACAGAGATATGAACAACTGAAATGAAGGAAAAGAAAATAAAAATAAAAGCTGATGAACATAATGTGATTTTTTTTTGTATCTGAGGTTCTCCAAATTTGCTTTGAATGTTCCCATTTTCAGAAAAGGGTTAGTCTGGTAGCAACCCTACATAGGCAAAATGTTCTCAATGTGGTTCTTAAAAAAATTACTTCAGGGGCTGGAGCAATAACACATCAGGGAGGGCGTTTGCCTTGCATGGAGTTCAATCCCTGGCATCCCCTGTAGTCCCCAAGCACTGCCAGGAGTAATTCCTGAGTGCAGAGCCAGGAATAATTCTTGATTTGTAATAGATACACTGTTTCAAAGTTATTCATGATTGGGTTTCAGTCACAATGTTTCAAGACCTGTCCCTTTATCACTTTGCCACATTTTCCACCACCCATGTCCCCAGTTTCTGTCCTGCTCTTCGCCCCTTCTATGGCAAACCTATCTCTCTCTGTCTCTCTGTCTCTCTGTCTCTCTCTCTCTGTCTTTCTGGATTCCTGAACCAGTGATTTCTTTAGGAACCATTAATTCCATTAATAGACTGTTTTCACAGACCGTATACTTACTTAAGCTGACATCCGGAAGTTGCAGCCACATTCGTCACATTTCCCTGGTGTTAAGGAAACGAACGGTCAAAACCCAAAGCAGTCATGGTTAGTAATAGGATTGGTGGGATGGAAGGGTGATAACACAGTTACCTGTATTAAACTTACAAGGAGCCCTAGCTAAGCTCACCACCTAGTGAAAGAAGAAGGCTTATAAAAATCGCTTTTAAAGGACCAAAGGCTAGAAAGACCCAAAGAAGTCAATTAAATCAGAAAACACCTAAGTTCCTTAGTGGAGAAGTCGGAGAATCAAATACCATAATTGAGCACTCTTAGAGTTCTTTAATCCCGATGGTGAACAGCAAAAGGAGGATCATTCTCCCATTGCTTTGCAGTCTAACATACTGACTGAATCAGGTGTCAGCCTGTGCAGTACTGATATTTCCAAGCTATCTTGTCTGTTGACATTAGGTGGCACTCTTACCCCAGTTCAAATCCAAATTTAGTCCCCTGTCTTCCTTTAAAACGGAGATTTTTGGCTGGGTGGAGAGACCACTGGGGAGCAGGTTGGGAGCACAGCCAGGAGTAAACCCCGTGCCACAAAACAAAACAAAACAAAACAAAACAAAACAAAACAAAACAAAACAAAACAAAACAAAACAAAACAAAACAAAACAAAACAAAACAAAAACAAAAACAAAACAAAAACAAAACAAAACAAAACAAAACAAAAACAAAACAAACAAAACCCATCTTATAGCTTACAAAGAACTTTCAGCTATTTCAAAAGTTTTATTCTGTCATGTTGGGATAGACACCTAGGTTTATTTTTGCAGCATTGCAAAAGATTAGTGGACAACACAAAACTTTTTATCTTTCCAACCTTAATTACTAACAGGCGTTATACACAATTTTTTCAATGGTATTTTACACTAGTATTTATCATATAAACCATGGCACATTGATACTTATATTTTGGGGGGTAGAACTATTATTCATATATGTACCATGTTATGATTTTATTGTTGTTGTTTTGTTTTGATCACACCCAGCAGTGTTTAGGGCTTAATACTAACTCTGCACTTAGAAATTATTCCTGGAGTCTCTTGGGGACCAAATGGGATGCCAGGGATCAAACCCAGGCAAGCTGAACGCAAGGCAGCGCTCTACCTGATGTACTATCTCTCCAGCCCCTCCATGCTATGATTTTTAATTAACATTTCCGATTGTCTATAAAACTATTGCTAAAGCTGTCAAAAGACAAAGCCTGTCATTTTGTGTATAATGCTCATGAATTTGTCATTTATGTAGTTAACTATTGGAGTGAGAGCTAATGCAAATACAGTCTAGTAGCTTAAACAGTCATTTCAAAATACAGCAAATTCTATACTTGCCTTTATGTACTTTGAAGGAGCTGTAGAGTCTACACATGACTGTTGGATGACAGGCTTAGCTAGCTTGGGAGCTTTGCTCACAGTTTAAGTTATTTACATGTACTTAAGCCAAGGGTCATGCCAATGAGATTTCTCTTCTATGTAAATACTGATAGAGGGTGTGGCAGTTACAGAAGTCACCTTGACTCTGAATAACTCCTGACTCATTATACATCTACTAAAACTTCTATGTTATCTAGACTGGGCACAGCTCCTCTTTATACCCACTGCACCCAGCGTTGTACAGTTTGGATTTACCAGGAGACTGCCACCCTAGCTATGTTGATACTATCGTTTAAGATTATAGGAAGGATCACACTAGTTTGCCCTCACACAGGTGAGTATAACCCTTTCAGTATACAGCGATCAAGATACTCAGAATCACCCTGGTGCAGATAATAAATGAGAAGGACCTTGTGGGTACCATCTAGAGTACATGAAGTCCATAAAATTAAGATGTATTACTTTATACCAGTCCCCCTCTCTCCAGAGTATTATCTTTTACATAAGAGATAATCTCTGAAGAAATGATTAGTCCTTTCTTTGTACCTATAATAAGGTATGGCACCACCCTTCTACACTCTTCTACTATATAGAAGCTGTTTAGCATATTCTTTGTTGACAGGACCCTCCCTGTCAACAAACTGCACTGACTTGTGAGTTTTCATCCGTTCCCGGTGACCTCAGAGGTAGAAGAGAACTTCTGTCCTGATACTGTTGGGGACCCCAGTGGCTCTCTACACATGACAATAGTTTAAAATCTCTACAGTTTCAGTTATCACTTGCAATGAGTTTAAAATCTCTACAATTTCAGTTATCACTTGCAATGAGTTTAAAATCTCTTCAATTTCAGTTATCACTTGCAGTGTAATACCTATAATAAGTGACTTAATGGCAAGCATTTATTTGCTCATATTGTACCATTTGGTTAGAGCTCGGTCTCACTGGCATGACTGTCAAGTTGGTAATGGCTATGATCTAAGTGCACCTTTGAAGCTACTGGGGCTTAATGTTCTATTAGTTCATGGGTGCTGTCATAACAATATACCATATAGACTGGTTGACTGAAATAGCAGCAACTAATTTTCTCAATTTAAAGGGACTGGAAGTCTGAGATCAGTACTTCCATGGCTGCATTTGAAGAGTTCTCTCCTTGTGTTGCTAGAGACACATTTTTCCCCTGTGCTTTCTTTTCTTTCCTTGTGAAATATACAGGGATGAGGAGGGTGGGGAGTACTCTCTGGTGTCTTCTTATGGAGGCAACGTAAAGGCCCCTTCCTTTGTTCTCACTAATTATCTACCCAAAGTACCATTTCCAAATACACATGGGGAGGGACCAAAACATTAACATATGGATTCAGGGACACATTTACCTCCTGGTAGTGCTTGTATATATGTCCTCTCCCTTTGACTAGACTGGACATTCTCATGAAGGTGCTTCCTTGCATGGCACCAGACTTCCACTAGAGTATGGAAATTGAATCTCCCAGACATTCTTGATGGCTTTGGCCCAGAATTGATCCAAAAGGCCATCCCCCATAGTTTACTGGTGAAAGTAAGTCTGTCTCAAGGTCAGCTCAGAGGAATGAACCACATTAGACATCTAAATGCTGAAGGCTTCTCTCCTTAGGGAGGTCCAGCCTTCTCTGGCCAGCACAGAGAGGAACTGGTGTCAGTTAAGAGTACTATTTAAGGGGCTGGAGCAATAGCCCAGCGGGTAGGACGCTTGCCTTGCACGCGGCCGGCCTGTGCTGGCCTGGGTTCGATCCCCGGCATCCCATATGGTCCCTCGAGCACCGCCAGGAGTCATTCCTGAGTGCAGAGCCAGGAGTAACCCCTGAGCATTGCCGGGTGTGACCCAAAAAAGCAAAAAAAAAAAAAAAAAAAAAGAGTACTATTTAAGCCTCAGTTTCTGTATCTCAAAAGGGATTGAGCATTCATGCCTTTAGAGCTGGAAAGACTAAATTCTTTAAATCACATTTTGATTTTATTACGTCCCATGACACTCTGACACGCGCCTTCCTACAGATGCTCACAGAGTTCTATGGATGTTTCCTTCAAAGTATTCTATGGATTCTGGTCTAATTTGAAGTCCTAAAAATATATTTTTTAAAAAATTCAGCTCAAGGGGCCGGAGCGATAGCCCAGCGGGTAGAGCGTTTGCCTTGCATACGGCCGGCCCGGGTTCAATCCCTGGTATCCCATATGGTCCCGCCAGGAGCACCGCCAGGAGTAATTCCTGAGCCAAGAGCCAGGAGTAACCCGAGCATTGCCTGGTGTGACCCAAAAAGCAAAAAAAAAAAAAAAAAGAAAGAAAAAAATTCAGCTCAAAAGCTTCACCTAAGGCCCAAAGATAGAAAAGAGGCCAAGACAGTTGCCTAACAGGCAACAGATCCGGTTCATTCTCACTTGTCATGTCCCCTGAGTACCACCAGCAGTGATCCCTGAGCTCACAGCCAGGAATAATTTCTGAGGTGTGGACTAAACCCCTATTCCTTGAGAATTTCTTGAGAATTTTGGGTGTTGAATAAACCCTGTTCCTTGGCCCCTGAGATGTGTTTAACTAAAAACATAAAAGAATCTCCTATGCTTCGTGAGGAGAATCTTAAAAATACAAGTACCCTCTGGGCCAGTGTATTCATAACCCCAGCTCTCTCTTGTGAGGAGAGATGGTTCCAGGGTTGGAACCCAGCACAAAAGGGTGTGGCCCCCAAGCAAACAAACCAAAGGTCCACAGGCCCTTTGCCTCTCTCTCCAACTTTAGTGCTCTCCCCAGAAGCCTCAGTAGCCTAATGGATAAGACTTTGGCCTCCTAGTGCTCTCCCCATGTCCAATTTTTTCAAGAGGGAGGAAATCCGACTGTATTAAAATTTTCAGTCTGGGTAGTTGTTTACAGACACCGTGCAGACCTCTCAACCACAGTTGGGTCACCTGTGGGATCGTGGAGTGGTTTGGTACAAGAAATATCTGCGGCAACTGTTCAGCTTGGTCTGCCATCATCAAAATGGACAAAGGGGGGCTTCTGCTGCAAAGGCACTTTGAGTTTGCCAGGCACAGTGATTCTGTGTTGCAACTTCCAGAACATCTCCACAGATTGCAATGCAGGAATAAAATTTTGCTTCCTACCTTCTCTAAACTATTGGGAGTTACTTACCGAAAGCTGCTTCATGGCACCAGGCTTTGGAACATTCCATTTCCTTGCTGAAAACTGTCCTTCCCATTTTCAGAGTCCCGAAAAGTTACTCTCCTACTGAAGTTGCTACCAAAGTCACTGCAACTGTAAGAATCTTTCATCATACTCCATTTCTTCTGCAAGTAATAGTACTACACTGTAAGGGTTGGCCACCCGATGGGGTGACTGATGGGAGCCTCCGAGCCACATCTACCAAGGAAAGCTCTGAGAGACCAAGTCCTATGCAAAAGCAAGGGTTTTATTAATAAGCTGAGGTATACTGGCTCATAGCATGACCCCAAGTGGTCAGTGGCTAAGAGCCCGAGACCCTTCCAGGGAGGATATTTTAAGGAATAATTCCCGCGCTACAGAAAAGCCCGCTTTAACTATCCAATAGGTTTAAAATATTACATCAAGGTCTGTGCGCAGGCAGCCAATCACTCTGCACCAGGTAACCATCACCCACCAATCTGAGCGTGCCAATACTTCTTTCCATATTTGGCACGGCATGGGCCCAGTCACCTACCATACCAAATACAGAGGGGGGACATCAGACGCAACCTCTCGGGAATGCTTGCCTTATAGCCCTCCCTGGAATTATTTGCTTAAGGCCCTTCCTGCTGTGCTCTTGTTGAGCCATCATTTTATCAGTTACCTCTGGTTGAGCTATCATTTTTTTAAAATTTATTATTTATTTATTTATTTGTTTGTTTTTTGGGTCACACCCGGCAATGCTCAGGGGTTTCTCCTGGCTCTGCACTCAGGAATTACTCCTGACAGTGCTCGGGGACCATATGGGATGCCGGGATCGAACCCAGGCCGGCATGGGCCGCCATGTGCAAGGCAAACGCCCTACCCACTGGGCTATCGCCCGGCCCCTGAGCTATCATTTTATCAGTTACCTCTGGTTCCTGTCTTTGTGTTCTGTGGGCGAGGGGCCATTCTTCCAACACCTTTTGGGGAAAGGAACAAACTTCCAGAGAAGGAACTTTCTCTCATGGATATCTATTAATTAAACTGTAACCTAATTGAACAGAAAACGTTGGGAATGTTGCTCTTGGGAGAAAAGGGAAGTGTATTCTAGGGAGAAGTGACTCTGTGTTATAATCTAGCTTTGGACTCTAGGGCCCTTCCAAAGGTCACAAACACTCAAGGCCCAAACGAAGGAGAGACGCGCATGCTCGCAAAGCGGCGCCCAGTTTCCCCGCCCCTTCCAGGCGTTAGCCGGAACGGAGTTGCGTGGCCGCAGGTTCCCGCCGGAAGCGTGACCGAGGCGCCGACGGAACGGGAACATGGCGCGGTCGGGCAATAAGGTAGAGCGGGCCCTGGGTCTGTGCCGGGGACCCGGAGGGGGTGGATTGAAAGCGGGGATCGTGAGATCGCGGCAGGGCGGAGGAGCAAAGAGAGAGGGAAAGTAAAGATAAAATCATGGTGGTGGGTCGGATCAGGAGGGCCGGTGCGAATTTGGAGAAAAGGTGGGGATTTGGTGCCCAGCCTCCGCCCCGACCCCACCCCTTTCCCTTCTCTCCTAGTCGATTGACTCCCCCATCACCACCCCTGCCTCCCTCTCTGCCCTTCTATCCCTGGCGTTTCTTTAATCCCACTTCATTCTTTTGTATTTGTTTACACATAGTCTTTCTGAGATTGAAGGTGAGCCTAGAGACGCACCAACTCCGCAGACTTCCCCTGTAAAACTTCCGAAGGGCGTTGAGAATAAAAGTAAAATGGGAACCGTCATCTGATCGTTATGCAATCTTTATTGTTTCGCCTTTACTGCATGCTTCCTTTCTGCGAATCACTGATAAGCGCTTTACCCCTCCAAATGTCATTTTCATATCAAATCCTGAGTGCAACACTTAAGTCCCACCTTAAAGGTGAGACTTAAAGTCAGGAGCCTACCCAGCTCGTTAGTGGTAGAATGCAGATTTAAAGCCAAGGCTGTTTGGTTTTTAAACTGAATAAGGATTGCTAGAAATCTGTGGCGCCGAGTGCCTCACATTATAGATGAGATTTTTATTTGTTTTGCTATATCTGGGATGCTGCAAGCTACCCTTGTTGTATTTGATATGCCAAATACCAGTAAACTGAATAAGGATTGCTAGAAATCTGTGGTGTGCTAGAAATCTGTGCTAAAATCTCATCTATAATGTGCCTCACATTATATATATAGAAGGGAAATAAAACAATGTGCCTCACATTATAGATGAGATTTTTATTTGTTTTGCTATATCTGGGATGCTGCAAGCTACCCGTGTTGTATTTGATATGCCAAATACCAGTAACAATTATAGACCTCATTCTGGAATGGACTGAGGCTCTTTATGTTCCTGGAGCAAGCAGATGCCCTTGGGCTCTATAGCATGAGACAGGACATATGGAGATGTTACTGGGGCCCGCCCGAAAATCGATGATGAACGGGAAGACAGTGATACAGTGATCTGGGATGCTGAGGGGTTACTCCTGGCTCTGCACTCAGGGGATTACTCCTGCCGGTGCTCGGTGGTGACCATGCTTGTGGGGTGTTCGGGATCCAACCCCTGTCTGCCGCATGCAAGGCAAGCAAGCACCATAGCGCATATTTTGGTAATGAGTAAGTGGAGGGTGGTGGTTGTTTCTAAAAGACCACTAGGGGGAGGTGTGGTGCAGGGAGCCAGCCATCCTTTCCTCAAGCTCTAAGACTAGGTGTCCTTTTAGGCACCTGGTGTAAAAGATAAACAAGAAGGAATTTAAACAACCGATTCCTTTGGGAAGTGCTGATTGAAACAATTAAGAACATCTGATTACACTTGCCTACTTCAAGCCTTCTCTTTTTTTAGTGCTGAAAATTACACCTCTGGTGGAGGAAATTAAGTGCAGTTTATGGCTGGTGGATTTGGGGCAGCCAGTGTTGTTTCCCTGTAGCTATTGAAGAGCTACTGTTCTGCCCAGTTTTTCCTTCCTAGTTTTACTGCTGGCCAGAAGGACGTTGATGTAACTCATGAGACTTTTGGTGAAACTTTTGAGACCATTTTTTTTTTTTTTTTGCTTTTTGGGTCACACCCGGCAATGCTCAGGGGTTAGTCCTGGCTCTGTACTCAGGAATTACTCCTGGCGGTGCTCGGGGACCATATGGGATGCTGGGAATCGAACCCCGGCCGGCACAGGCCGGCGCAGGCAAGGCAAACGCCCTACCCGCTGGGCTATCGCTCCGCCCCATTGAGACCATTTTTAATACTGAGTCCTGAAAAAAAAAGTTTTTCTGACTTAAGGTTTTCCGGTTGAATACTACTCTTAGGAACACGTGTCAGTGTTTAAGTATGCTTTTACATGTGTCTGCTCAGGATATTGTAATCTCGAAAAGTTTCTTCTCTGTTACTGCTTTCTGGGAATCTACTAAATTAAAAACAGGATGACGGATAGAGAAAGCTTTATTAGCCTTGAGCAGACATATTGTAGACTCCTTAGCCATCTTGCTTGTACCATCACCAAAATAGCATGTATAAGAAAATTTTGTGTACAGGGAAGCTTATATTTTAATTTTTATTCTTCAAGGAAGCTTTTGGTTTTAGATAGGAGATATTAACTCTATTTTCGTGTGATCAGGTTTCTGATGAATGGCTTTGTGATTAGCTCCAATTTCTATTTTGTCCACAAAGTTACTCATTTTGGGGAGTGGGGGGTTTGGCCATACCCAGAGGTGTTTGGCGGTCACTCCTGGTGGTGCGTGGATAACTTTATGTGACCTAGGGGGTTGCTGCATGTATGGTAAGTGCCTTAACTCTGTTCTCAGTCTCCAGCCCCTTGATTCTACTCCTTATATCAGTATTTTTCAGCCTTTTTGTACCTTTCAGCATACCTGTCCCAGACCACAGACTGGGAGTTACAACCTCTGCGCGAGAACATTGGTGTTCATCTTTTCTGTACCCTCACACCAGCACCTGTCCATGGATGGGCTATTTAAGACGTCTGCTTTATGTTCTTTTTTTCCTTTTTTGGGCCACACCTGGCAATGCTCGGAGGTTACTCCTGGCTCTTTGCTCAGGAATTACTCTGGCGGTGCTCTGGGGACCATATGGGGTGCCGGAGATTGAACCCAGCTCAGCCACATGCAAGGCAAATGCTCTACCCGCTGTGCTATCGCTCCAGCCCCTGCTTTATATTCTTTAGATGCTATTTTTCCTTCTGTTGCTGTTGGGGAAGGACAGGGAAGGGAAATAAAACAATTTTAGCTGGGTGGGCCTAGGCTTACTCAGTAGCCCATGGCCAGAGACAGTTGCTCGCTTTTAAATTTGAGCCCAGCTCTCAACTTGTTTTGAGCTGTTTTCAGCATTGAAATTCTAAAAATGGAAACATGATTGTGCTGAAAGGAATTTTAAGTTTTTTTTTTTCTTTTTTTGCTTTTTTGAGTCACACCCAGCAATGCTCAGGGTTACTCCTGGCTCTGCACTCAGGAATCACTCCTGGCGGTGCTAGGGGGACCACATGGGATGCCGAGGATCGAACCTGGGCTGGCACAGGCTGGTCGCGCAAGGCAAACGCCCCTACCCGCTGGGCTATCGCCGCCCCCGGAACTTTTAAGCTTTACCACTGCTTTTTATCGAACATTTTTATTCTAGAAATTTCTTTCTTTTTTTTTTTTAAGGGTTCCCCATTTTTTTCTTTTAAAATAATGATTTATTTTAAACACAGTGATTTACAAAGTACATACTCTTTCACAATACAGCTGCTGGAAAGATTCATCATTCAGCACCAATCCCACCCCCAGTGTGCCCCCACCACCACCAGAGACCCGCGATTTCCCTCCCACCCTCCATCCCCTCCCGATGCCTGCTCACTTAGCCAGCATCGATTATGTTGGTCCTTACAGCTCATACAAGGGAGCAGTAATGATAAGGTCATGCCCTTTTTTTCTAGGTTGATGTGTGGGAGTCTGGCCAGTTTCTGTTCTTGAATTCACTTTCTGGGTTTCCAGAACACAGTGGTTTTCTACTGACAATCCCAGACACCATCACTACAGCTACTGACAACACTTATTTCACATTTATCTCAACGGCTGAGCTTTTCCTATTCATATGCTAAATAATCCATTCTGTATTGGTTGTTAGAGCCACTTCTCTAAATACAGTCAATGAACCTGGTGTTAGACAAAAGTCAGTGGAGATCCTCGTATCTCCATTGTGCCATTTGAGCTCACTGTATAGAAATTACCGGTGGTCCCCTGACCACGCTTAATGCCCACACACTTTGTTTCTAGAAAATGTGATGGGATACACATTAGATGACTATAACAGGTTTTGAGATAGCACGCTGGCACTCTGTGCCCGTGCGCCCATTGGGGGAGTACACGGGACTCTGCCAAGCTGTGGAGTCAGGACCTTGAAAGTGGCTGCGGGGTTGTGATGCATGAGGTTTTCCTGCCTCCCAGGGTCTGGCCGGGAGGCAGGGAGAACCTGGACCTGCCCCCTTCCAAGACACCTCATTAGCATAGCACAAGCTGAACTGGCCGCAGCTCAGCCCTGTGCCTCTTGCTGTTTCCCAGCCAATCGCCGTTCTAGAAATTTCTTAATAAGGGTGTTATGATCAGTCCTTTTTCAATTAGGAAAAAAAGGCCCTCGTCTCGCCATGTTTTTGCAGATATAAGCAAAGTGGATATAACCAGCCTATCTAACTTCCCTAATAGGGAGTTCTTTCAAGGGTTTAGACACTTCACGGCCAGGAGGTCAGCACTTTAGCAAATAGTAGTTCTTCTACTGATTGCT
>JAJIBD010012519.1:0-45757 GCA_021461705.1 Cryptotis parvus | reverse complement strand
TGGAGTTCTGATGAGAGAGAAGTCAGGATGTGGAAAATGGAGGCCCTCTTGGAGTGGGGGTCGTCTGGCTTGTTGCAAGGCTATGCTGGGGTGGTGGGCCAGGGCTAGAACCCACCATCCCTCCTGGATGCCTCGTGATGGCTGGGCACAGGGAGAGCAAGTAGCAGTTTTGCCCCCATGTCTGTGAGTCTCTACCGGCATACCTGATCACTTCACTTGATCACTTGAATCCCTTTATTCATCAATTTGCTTGAGCGGGCGCCAGTAACATTTCCATTGGACCCTATCACGTGCCAATGTAGCCCAATGGCATCTGGTTGATTCAGGAATATGAAGAGCCTCTAACCGTTCCTTCACGGTCTTGACAAGGAAGTCTGATCATCTTGTAGTTGGGGGGGCCACGTGATCTTTTGACATCCCATGGGATCCAGTCGGTAACAGCTCTAGTGCAGCGGTTGTCTCCAAATCGCATTACATGTCCAGCCCATCTGATTTTCGATGCCTTGGCAAACGAGACAGCATCCCTGATTCTGGAATAGCGATGGAGGTCAGCACTCCGGATTCCTTCTCTCACTTGAGTGACACGTGATATTCCAAGCATAGTTCTTTCGATTCCTCTCTGGGAGACCCAAATAGCATTCTCATCCTGCTTTCATAGAGCCCAGGTCTCTGAGGTGTATGTTAATGCAGGGAGAACGGTGGGCTGGGATAGGCTGGTCTGCTGGGTGTTCTGACGAGAGAAAAGTCTGGATGTGGAAAATGGAGGTCCTCATGGAGTGGAGGGTCGTCTGGCTTGTTGCAAGGCTCTGCTGGGGTGGCGGGCCAAGGCTAGAACCCGCCATCTCTCCTGGACACCTCGTGAGCGGCTAGACACAAGGAGAGCAAGTAGCAGCTCTGCCCCATGACTGTGAGTCTCTGCCTCAGAGCTCCATCCAAGAGAAAACCTGATCTTTCCCCTTTAAGTTTCATCAGTAAATGCTCGGCTTGAGAGCCTTCTATGAGACTATACCACCTACACGGTAAGCCTGGCAAGCTAGCCATGTTTTATTTACTTTTTATGCCAAAGACTAGTAATTATTATGGACCTCAATTCCATAACCTGAAGAATGTTTTTTGGCTCCTCCTGTCCCTGGAGCAAGTAGATGCCCTTGGGTTGCACTTGCTTGTGACAGGACTAATGGAGATGTTACTGGAGCAAATCGATGAACAATGGGAAGACAGTGATACAGTGATACATAGAAGATATAAAAATCATCTGTGTGGTGGCCAGAGTAATAATACAGATGTAGGGTGTTAGACTTGCATGCAGTTGACTCAGTTTCAATCCCTGGCACCACCTCTGGTCCTCTGAGCACTGCCAGGAATAATTCTAGTAGTAACCGCTGAGGACCTCTGTGTGTGATCCCCAAACAGAAACAAACAAGTAAACAAAAAAAAATCTCTGCAGATATGTAAAATGCTCTTTTTCGCTGTTGGGATAAGTCATCTCTCTCTTAAAGAGAGCTCAGTAGATGGTAGAGAATGAAGCACTGAAGTATAGCTTAAGGAAATGCATGAAACTCAAAAGGGAACCAACCAGCACCTCGACTGACAACAAGCAATCAGACAGTGTTAGAACACTGTAGGCAAATGTGGGAGGTGATCACATTTTGTAAAAACCTGTCACATGTTTGATACAAAGTTCTTATGTTTGCGAACAGCATAACACTCCAAGTACATGTCTTAGGGCTTACAAATGTGACAGATTGTGCAGTAAAACTGTCAGGATTGGATGGAACCTAGTTTGACAGGAAAAATCAGATTTTACAAACCCACTAGATATTAAGCCTCACTTTTTTACTATTATTTATTTATTTATTTATTTATTTATTTATTGAGAAGGGGCATACTGCTCAGTGCTCAGGCATGACTCGTGGTTCTGTGCTTAGGAATCACTTCTGTTGGGGCCTCGGGGGACCATATGTGGTGCTGGTCACCAGTGAGCTTTGTTGAAGACAAAGAAAGCACCTTAAATCCAACCCCTAAACTCAATTTACATTGTCTTTTTCTTTTGAAAGCTATTTATCAAAAACCAAGTATATGATAAATTCTAAGCTAAAGGGAAATTACAAATGATAGTTGTTAACCGGAAGGTTGGTGGTTTCTGCCCACCCAGGGACGCCAGATGTTAGGGAAGCCGCCGGGGTCCCCAAAAGCACCAGGAAGCGAGTTCCCTTCTACCTTGGGAGCCGGCGGGAATGGATGAAAACTCAGGAATCCGGCGCAGTTTTAAAAGGGCTTTACTCTCACAGGTTCCAATATACAATCCAAAAGCAGGGAAAACCTCCGGACTCTGGGTTTCCACCTAGGCCCCAGCCTTGTGTAGGCCAAAATGGCTGCCACCACGTGTTGAGGCCCAACAGAGAATGGAGAGGACGGAGAAGCAAAACACCAAGGGAAGCTGAAATGGCAAAAGGAGAACTTCTTTCTTCTTGCAGCTTATTTTATAGATTGAAATCCACCAAAACTTCCCAGCCTGGCCCATTGTGGGCTGGGCTATCTAGAGATGAAAACAGGAAAATAGCTCTATAGAAATGTAGCAACTTCAGGAGGCCTTCTGGATATTTACAAGAACCCAGAACTGATTCAAAGTCTCCCTAGCAGAGCTGGGAGGAGCTGTAAGCTAAATGTAACTTCCCCTGGCAGAGAGGGTCAAATACCCTCAGGTAATTTCTCCCAGTACCTCACCTAGACTCTTTTAGATGCTAATGTCTTGAGCCAAGATCTGCCTGGAATGCCTTTATAGGATAGAGAAGGGGGCTTCTGAGATGGCATGCCTCTGTACCAAAGACTATACTAATGCCAGTTAAATATTTCTCCAAGCCTTCACAAGAGTCTCGTCTTAACTTCATGGTAGTTTTGTATTTTAGTTGCCTTTGAGTTATCAGGGAGCCATGCTTGCTTGCTTGGAGGCAAACAGCATTTCTCTCTGGTCTCATTACTTAGAGATCCAATGTGGCCAGGAAAATATGCTGGTAAGATCTAGCTAGTCCCACGATGATTGTGGTAGCATGATAGAATATTTATATCAGCCAGTACAGAATACATGGTCAGATAAACTGCCACATTTAAACTACCCACCATCTACGAAGTGACCTGTAGGTGGCAATCCAGGGCAGATACAGAGGCTCTTAGGTGTCCTGCAACAGATAGTGAACACACAAAAAGGAAAAATATAGAAGAGGCATTCATCTTCTACTTTGAGAGAATATAACTGATTAATATTTAACATATTTTAAGCAATATTCATATTTAATATTAAAATAATGATATTTTAGGTATGATGTTTTATTTATAATTTTGATTATATATTCAGAATGGATATGCAATATGTTGTATGGGAGATCAAAGGAGAACAACACAGTGGGCAGTGTGATTGAGTCCGAGTTTGCAGTTAAGCAACGCTTGGGCTGTGACTATGAACTGAGTATTGTAGGAAGTTGACTAGTTATCAGAGGGAAAAAAGACATCAAAGGATTCTACCATAACAGTTTCACAAGTTGAAAGTAGTCAGGCAGAAATAGGAGCAAAATGAAGCTAGAGAAATCATGGCAGACAAGTTTAAGGCATTGAAACTGGGGCTGGGGTGGGACGAGTAAAGGTCAGATTATTGATCACTGAGAAATTATGAAAAGAGCTTTCCTCAGGTTTTCAATACTCATTCATATCTTCTCTATTTTTCTTGGAAAATTTCCTTTTAGTTTTTAAGGATGGAAAGCAAATTTCCCTCTGGGTTTCTTGCAGATCAAGGGAAGCAATTAAATTCGTACCAGACAGATTGTTGGGGGAGAATTCAAATAACTTCATGTGGATTATATAACCAACGGTACAAAATATCTTAAATTAATAACTGAAGTGTGGGTCAATGATGGGGCAGTTTCAAGGAAGGGGCAAGTTCCACAGGACAAGGAGAGAGTTCTGTGACATGCTTCCTCTTCCATCAACGTGGATTTCTCCAAATGAGAGATCACTTCCAGCACTCATGCTGATTCTTTGTAATAGTCCGAATTTTAATTCCATCACATGGTTAAAGAAGTGATGAGTGATAAGGCCTCTGTGGACCACAGTTTAGTGCAAGGCGTGAGGCAAAGAGGCACATGGAGAGACCAAGATTTTCAGGGCTTTCACAGCCTAATTTAGACTTAATTTCTGTTCATTTACTAACAAATTGTTAATTTGTTAATTTAACTGCAAAGTTAACTTTATGTTCATTGCAAATTTTAACTATTCCCCTTACTGACTCTAGTTAAGATCTGGCAAGCAAGGGTTGGGGGGTGGGGTGGGGTGAGGGCGATATAAGTGTGCTAAAAGAACAGACAGACTCAAGCTCAGAGTGATAGTGCCGACAGTGGGTGCTTGCCTTACTTCCAGCCAACCCACGTTCAATTTCCAGCACCACTTATGGTTCCTCGAGCCCACCTAGAGTGTTCCCTGCACACAGTGATGTAAGTAAGCCCTAGACATTGTCGGATGTGACACAAAAGCAAAAACTAAAATCCCTTGATCACTTGATCACTTGAAATCCCATTATTCGCTGATTTGCTTGTGCGGGCACCAGTAATGTTTCCATTTGTCCCTGTCACGTGCCAGTGTTGCCCAATGGCATCTGCTTGCTCAGGAATATGAAAAGCCTCAAATAGTTCATTCAGGATCTTGACAAAGAAGTCTCATCATCTTGTAGGTGGGCAGCCATGTGATCTTTTGAAGTCCTGTGGGATCCAGTCGATAACAGCCCTAGTCCAGCGGTCGTCTCCAAGTCTCATTATATGCACAGCCCATCTGATTTTTGACACCTTGGCAAATGAGACAGCGCCCCTAAAATACAAGCTCAAATTTTATGTAGTAGATAAATGGTTCTTTAAAGAAAGTTTGGCCTCCCATAAGCATTAAAATGATGCTTAATAAACACAAATGGTTGCCTAGTAAGAAAAGAAAGCTCAAGGAATATTGGGAAGCATTTACTAATAAGTGGTCTTGTGACAGTATCTAAATGTTATTTTCCTAATCATTAACATTTATTATTGTTCTTTGATAACGTTAGACAAATTTGTAGGATTCTTCCCTGACTGATTGTAAGTCAAATTCATCAATATGCTATCTCTATTATTTTTTGGGGAAACTATGCTACTTTAGTTAATACATAACTGAGTTTCAGTTAATGAAGCATAGATCTTGGAATATAGATCTTGTAAAAAATATATACGTATATTTATATTATCACTTAACACGACATAACACTTGATATATGACATAACATCATTACCTTAGCAAAAAGCACCAATACTTAATAGCTTAATAGTTTGTGGCATTTCCTGGGCGGGGGGGGGCGGGTGCTGCTTGGGCCCCGGGCCTGGTTGGGCTTATTATGTTAATAAAATTATGTATAAGTACATACATTTTTATACCTTCATGATCATTATAATGCTTATGACTAATGCTATTTCAGCTTTTTATTTTACAGCATGCCCATACGCACACACACAGACACAGACACACACATACACAACACACACACACAGAGTTAGCTTCCTTTTTTTGTGCCTGACATATCTTATATGTAAGATCAAAATGCTGTTTCTCCATCTGAATTATCAGAATGCTAAAACTTGACATATTCACATTATATATTCTTCAGCTTGCCCTTCCAATCTTAAGTCCTTAAATCTGTCTCTTCTCAGAAAGGAATAAGGGCCAGTGATTTTCTAGGTCTGACACTAACAACCTTGCTTCTGTCAAAACTTTTCTTTTTATCTCTTCTTTCACACCTAAATAATGAAAAAGCAATTGAGATATACAATCAGGTGCAACTTTATTCTCAGTGGCAACATAGCCTGGAGAATGAAGAAAATACCCTCCTTAATAAATAACCTAGTAAAGCACGACCCAACATGAACTGAAGCAGCTGGGCTGACCATTTCCTCCCTGGTGTCTTTGACTCTAATGAGCACTGTTTATTGTTTTTCCAGATTTCAAACCTTTATATATATGACACAGTGCTTCTGCTCGCTAATGCTTTCCATAAGAAGCTGGAGGACCGGAAGTGGCACAGTATGGCAAGTTTGTCCTGTATTCGAAAGAACTCCAAGCCATGGCAGGGGGCCGGTCCATGCTGGAGACCATCAAGAAGGTAATTTCTAATTAGCATTTCAAGCTTTCCCATTTTCATGGATGGAGGATACGATAACTGGTTAGCTGGATTATCTACTAGAATATTTCCCTCATCAACACTGCTGCCAACACAAAACAAATGCATCATCTGGAAGAAATAAAGGTGAAAACAATTAGGTCAGCAGTCTTCAGTGTACATGAAGCAGGAGTTCTCACTTATTTAAAGGGATGTTCAAAAGCAACATGAGTGGATGAAATATTCTGTATTGCTTCAATTATATCAATAATGATGTGATTGATACTTATCACAAAGCATAAAATATTTCCCATCACTAGTGTCCCCAGTTTACCTCCCTCACCACCCACCTCTATGGGAGGCACTTTTCTTCTCTCTCTCTCTTTCCCCCTCTCTCTCTCTTTCCTTTAGGGTCTTATAACTTACAATTTAGATGCTTAAAGGTTATCAGGTATATCCCTTTACCTATTTTCAACACTCAGTTCCTATACAAAATGATCAGTCCCAATCATTTCCAACTATCATTAATACACTGGTCATATATAGATAGATGATTGATAGATGGATATGGATATCTCTATCTATCTATCTATCTATCTATCTATCTATCTATCTATCTATCTATCTATCTATCTATCTATCTATCTATCTATCTATCTATCTATCTATCTATCTATCTATCTATCTATCTATCTATCTATCTCTCCATCCATCCATCCATCCATCCATCCTATCCATCCATCTATCCATCCATCCATCCATCCATCTCATCCATCCATCCATCCATCCATCTATCTATCTATCTATCTATCTATCATCTGTCTATCTATCATCTATCTATCATCTGTCTATCATCTGTCTGTCTATTCTATCCCACAAATGAATGCAGTCATTTTCTATCTGTTACTCTCTCTCTGTGTTTTTCATTCAGCATGATACTCTCCATGTCCATCCATTTATAAAATTTCATACGTTCAGTTCATTTTTTATGAATAGCTGCACAGTACTCCATTATAGATGTACTATAGATTCTTTATCCAGTTGTCTTTTCTTGGGCACTCAGGTGGCTTCCCGATTCTGGCTATAGTGAATAGTGCTGCAATGATTGCAGGAGTGCAGATGACATTTCTGCTGGTGTTTGAGTATCTGCCCAGAAGTGTTATTTCTGAGTGAAGTGGGAGCTCAATTCTTGTTTTGTGAGAGAAATATCCATATTATTTTTTCTAAGAGACGGAACCATTTATCCAACCGAAAATGGATGAGACTCCTTTACTCCCCACATCTATGCCAGCACTTGTTGTTCTTGTTATTTTGTATGTGTGCTAGTCTCTGTGGTGTGAGACGATACCTCATTGTTGTTTTGTTTGAATCTCCCTGATGATTAGTGATGAAGAGCACTTTTTCAAGTGCCTTTTGGCCATTTCAATTTCTTCTTTGAGGATGTTTCTATTCATTTCCTCTCTAGATTTTTTGATAGGTTGATTTTTTTTTCTTGTAAAATTCTACCAGTGTCATACAAATTTAATTTGAACCCTTTATCAGATGGGTACTGGGCAATGATTTTTGCCCATTCTCTGGGCTGTCTTTGTATCTTAGATACCATTTCTTTTGAGGTGCAGAAGCTTCTTGGTTTTATGTAGTACCATTTATTTATCTTTGCTTACACTTGCTTGATCAGTGGTGTTTTGTCTTTGAAGATGCCCTTAGCTTTTGATATCTTGGAGGTTTTTTGTTAAGTTTTCTTCAATGTATCTTATGGATTCAGGTCTGATGTTGAAATCTTTAATCAAAATTGATCTGATCTTAGTGCATGGAGTTAAAAAGAGGTCTGAGTTCAATTGTTTGGCATGTAGATATCCAGTTTTCCCAGTTCCACTTGTTGAAGAGGTTTTCTTGATCCTTTCATATTTTTGTTCCTTTATCAAAGATTAAATTACTTATATTTGAGAGTCATTCTGAGGCATTCATCTGGATTCCATAGGTCTACAGGTTCGCTTTTATTCCAATACCATGCTGTTTTAATTACTATAATTTTGTATTACAGTTTTAGGTTGGAAAATTGAGGCCTCCCTCTTCTTTTTCCCCAAGGATTGATTTAGCAATTCATGGGGGCTTATTGTTCCATATGAATTCTGCAATGCTCAATCTATGTCTTTGAAAAAATGTCATAGATATCCTTATATGAACTGCATTAAATCTGTATAATGTTTTTGAGGAATATCGCCATTTTGGCAGTGTTTATCTTCCCAGTTCATGAGTAGGGGATGTGTTTCAAATTTTCTCCTGTCATCTTTTATTTCTTGCAGTTTTCTTTATTCAGGTCCTTATCCTCCCTAGTGAAGCTGATTCTGAGATACTTGATTTTATGAGGCACAATTGTCAATGGGACCATTTTCAAATATCACTTTCTTCTCTTTCATTATTTCTATATAGAACAGCCATGGAATTTTGGATATTGATTCTGTAACCTTCTATTCTTCTATGTATACCTTTTTGATGCAGGAATTTTTTGGTTGTGCCTTTAGAATTCTCTATGTATATTATCATGTCATCTGCAAACAGTGTTTGCTTGACTTCTTCCTTTTATTTTTTTTAAATTTTTTTAAATTTAATTTAATTTAATTTATTTTTTTAAAATTTTTTATTTTTACAGTTACAAAGATATACAATTAAAAAGTTCATATTTGGATTTTGGTCATACAGTGTTCCAGCACCCATCCCGCCACCAGTGCCCATCTCCCATCACCAATGTCCCCGTTCCCTCCGCCCCCCCCCAGCCTTGCTCCATGGCAGGTTTTTTATTTCTTTTCGTTTTCTCTCTCTTTCTCTTTCCCTTCCCCTCCAGACTATGGATTACAGAACATACATTAAAGGGTTGTCATGTGTATCTTTTTGCCTCTATTTAATGCTCAGTTCTAGGTTGGCGTTAGTACCCTCAACAATTGTTAGCACACTGTTCCATTTTCTGTCTTACCTAGCCTCTGACTCCCACACATTTGCGATAATTTCCACCTTTGACAAGACCTCCTGATATATGTTTCACTTGACCTTGGATATTGGTATCTTAATATGTACATATATATTTATGTTATGCAGATAAACGCAGTCATTCTGTGTCTGTCTCTCTCCTTCTGGCTAATTTCACTCAACATAATCTTCTCCATGTCCATCCATTTATAGGCAAATTTTATAACTTCATTTTGACATCTTCCTCTTCTATCTTGATGCTCTTGATGTGTTTCTATTGCCTAGCGGCTATGGAGAATAGGCAACCTTTTCTTGTGCCTGATCTCAAAGGGAAGACTTTTAGTTTTTCCCCATTGAAAGTACTACTTGCTGTGGGCTTGTAGTAGGTAACTTTGACTATTAAGGAAATTTCCTTATTACTATATTAAGGAATGTTCCTTCAACACCCATTTTGTTGACAGTTTTTTTCATGAATGGGTGCTGGATCTTAGTAAATGCTTTCTCTACACATACTGATATGATTATATGGTTTTATTTTTCTTAATAGGATTATTATGTTGACTGTCTAGCAAATGTTAAAGTACCCATATGTCACAGGGTTGCATCCGATTTGATCATGGTGTAAATTCTTTTTGATTCATTGCATTCTGATTGATAGTATTTTGCTGAAGATCATTTATGCTTATAATTACAAGGGATATCGACTTGAAATTCTTTTTTATGCCATGCTTGCTTTTCATATCAGGGTGATATTTGCCTCATAGAAACTCTTTGGGGTGTTTCTGTTTCTTCAGTTTCTTGGTAAAGCTCAAAAGGGTTGGCATTATGTCTTTTTTAAAGGTTTGGATGAAGCAACTAGTGAATTCATCTGTACCTTTGCTTTTGTTTTTGGTAGACTTTGATTACTGTTTCAATTTCTTCAATAGTGATAGGACTGTTAAGGTATTCCTAAGTCTTCTTGATTCAGTCTTGGGATGTTATAGAATCCAGGCATGTATCCATTTCTTCTAGGTTCTCTTGTTTCATGGCATACAGATTCTCAAAGTAATCTCTGATGAACTTTTGAATCTGTGTGGTTTCTATAGTTATGTTCACCCATTCATTTCTGATTTGGTTTATTAGTGTCCTCTATATTTTTGTGAGTCTTGGTAGTGGTTTATCAATCTTACTTTTTGTTCAAAGAACCACTCTTAATTTCATTGATCTTTTGGATTATTTTATTGGATTCTAGCTCATTGATTTCTGGATTTCTGCTCTGTTTTTTTTATTTCCTTCCTTCTGCTTGATTTGGTTCCTTTCATTGGTTCTTTTTAAGATGTTAAACTGTGAAATAAAGTTGTTTATGTGGACCGTTTCTTACTTCCTGATGAACACATACAGAGCTGTACACTTTCCTCTTAAAACTGCTTTTGCTGTGCCCCACCAGTTCTGGAAGTTCATGACCTTATTCTTGTTTGTTTCAGAAATATTCACATTTCTTCTTTGATTTCCTCTCTAAATCCACTGGTTGTTCAGCAGTGAACGGTTAATTTCCAGGTGCTTGATTTGTTTCTCTGCTTTTGTGTGATTAATTTCTATTTTAAGTGCATCATGGTCTGGAAAAGATAGCCAATGATGTTTCTATCTTCTTGAATTTATGGAGGCGTGCTTTGTAGCCAAGCATGTGGACTATCTTGAAATATGTCCCATGTGCACTGGAGAAAAAACGTGTGTTTGAATTTTGTCGGATGAAATGTCTTGTATGTATGAACTAACACTCTCTCTTCCATTTATTTTTCTTTAAATTCAGTATTTCCTTGCTGAAGTTTAGTCTAGTTGATCTATCAAGAGGTGCCAAGGTGGTATTGAATTATCCAACTACATTATATTGCTGCCAATGTCTTTCTTGGAAGTCTATTAGCAGTTGTTTTAAGTCCCTCATTTGGGTTTGTATATGTTTAGTAGTATAATTTCTTCCTGATGTAAATATTCCTTGATTATTAAGAAAGGTCCTCTATTCTCCCTTCTAATCATTTTCAGCCTGAAATCTATGTCGTCTATACTAGTATGGCCAAAGCAGCCTTTTTTAAAGGAGTTGCTTGACTGAAGAATTGTATTCTAGCCTTTGACTTTGAGTCTTTGTTTGCTCTGACTATTCAAATGTGTTTTTGTGAGCAGAAGAATATTGGTTTTCATTTTTTAAGTTCCTGAGCTATTGTTTATCCATGAAGTTTTGTATCCTTCCTTCAAATATAAATGTGAACCTAGCCAGGTAGAATGTTATTGGTGAGGCTTTCATTCCATTAAGTTTTTTAAACTATATCCCACCATTTACCTCTGGCCTGGAAAGTTTCATAGGATAGGGTTGTAAATGTGGAGGATGCTCCTTTGTATGTAATTTCCCTCCTTAGTCTTTTTGTTTTTGTTTTTTTTTGGGGGGGGCTCACAACCTGCATTGCTCAGGGGTTTCTCCTGGCTCTGCACTCAGGAATTACTCCTGGTGCACTCGGGACCATATGGGGATTCCAGGGATTGAACCAAGATCAACACAGGCCGGCCGCGTGCAAGGAAAATGCCCTACCTGCTGGACTATCTCTCCGGCCTCTCCCTTCTTAGTCTTGATGCTTTCAAGATGGGTCCCTATCTGTGATATTTGATCTTCTGATTAGTATATGTCTTGAAATCTTTTTTTTATTGGGGTCTCTTTGGGCTGGTACTCTTCAGGCTTCTTTTAAAAAAAAAAAAAAAAAAAAAAAAAAACAAGCCACCCCCCCCGTTCCCCCCTTGAATATGGATACTTGCATTCTCCAGCTTTGGGGAAATTCTTAGCAATGATGTTTTTAATTTTTCCTACCTCATTGGGGTGGTCTTCCTGTCCCTCTGAAACAAATGATTCTTATGTTGCCTCTTTTGAATTCATCACAATTTTCTCTTGCCCACTCAAGCGATTTTGAGGTCTTTTTTCCCCATTCTGTTGCTGCCTGAGTACTTTCTGCAGTTCATCTTCAAGATCACTAATTCTGTCTTTGGCTATTGTCATGGTACTGTTGAGGGCACTGATTGAGGTTTTCTATTTCACCTACCAAATTTTTCATCAATGATATTTCTGTTGTAGCTTTTTATTCTGCTCTCATTTCCTCCTGTATTTCATTGGTTTTTCATTCCGCTATTTCTTCCATATCTTCCTGTATTTTATTGCATATTTGTTCCACTTTTTCTTTGAGCTCCTAGATCATCCCATATTACATCGTTGGGTATTTTATTACAGAGATTTTGAGTATAGGTCTTCCTTGTTGTGGCATCACTGATATTATCCCACTCCTCGTGGTGGTTGTCTGTGCTATTTCCCCATATTGCTTGTGGCAGTCTGTGTCTGGTGATCAATTCTTTCCTCTTCTAGGATATTCCCTTCCTTTTTGGTGTTCCTTTGTAACTATGTGGAGCCTTGTTGAAATAGATCTTATGGGCTATATTGTGGGAATAGCAACCTCCCACGGGGAAAGCCATGCCCTACTCTTTCTGACTTGGGGCAGGGCCTTAGCAGGGTTGCATTGTTTAAATCCCATGTGGTCTCCATGGAATTTAGACCTCAAGTCAGTGACTTGCTGCTACTGCTGCCACAGCTGTTGCAGCCTGCTCTGTTTATTTTTATTTTATACCATGAAATGAACAAAAAACCACACTAATTTGTTTACCAGTTAGATAATATATGGTAAAATGTTGGATGCAATGATTTTTCATTATCTCCCAGTAAAAATATAATTCATCAGCATTTGGTATTTTCAACTGCATTCTGGATATTCATTGGCATTTTTCCTCTTCACTGTAAGAAAAGCTTTTACCCTGGTTCTGACCTGCTTTGACTTATCTTCCTGTTCTTTCCCAGAAGTCAGTTTCTGTGGCTTGTTATTTTCCCCCAAAGGTATAAACACTGCAGTTTATTGGCCTCTTTGTCATGTCATTCTTGATGGCATTTTCAGTTTGTCTCTCAGACTTTCTTGAATTTAAAATGAAATGATTAATAAAACATGCAAATTCATCCCGAAAGCTTTACAGAAAGAAGACAGCCATTTAGACATTTATGTGCTTTGATTTGCACATCCTCTTTCTGTACATATGCCTTTCTCTCTTACAACAACAAGAAAACAGCTAGTCAATGACCTATGAATATATTTGGAAAGGCTGGAGAAAAATCTAACGTAGCATGTGAGGTGAAACTAGATATGGAAACCCAGGAACTGGAGGAAAAAATGTTTTAAATGGAGAATAGCCTGGATCTTTCCTCTTTCCAAAGAACCACTTGAATGACTACTTAGTCTCTTATCAGCACAGAAGAAATTAAATATATTTGAAAATTTTGGTAGAGTAAAATTTTTCTGCTGAAAACTGGGGAAGTCAAGTCTAAATTCAAGGTGTGGCCAAAACCTCCCACGTCTGTGTAAAAACCTGGCACGTATGAGTCCACGGGTGGCTGTTGAACATGATTTTGTTCCTGCTAATTTATTGATACATGATCTGACTAGTACTTGGAAACCAGGATATATTTATGCCTCTGAAGCTTTCTCACAAAGGCAGGATAATAGATTGGGCAGTGGCTTCGGATCCATTGAATGACAGAGTCAGTAGGAGGGCATAAAAGATACACCACAAATGTGTAGGCATCTCCCATAGAGCAACTTAATATGTAAAGTATTTCTGTTAGAAAATTTATAACAAAAGCTGTAATTCAGTGTGACATTTTATTTTGGGTATTAGTTGCAAATTGGTGACACTGAGCTTTCTATCAGTGGCATATTTTAAAGGAATGCATTCTTTGTATGTAGCGACTAAGTTTGCATGATATGATTATAAATGTTCATTTTTTTTATTTCTTTGTCTAGCATTTCAAACTGACCTTAAGCATGGAGAGATTGTTCTTCTCCCCGTTATATTACTTTGCCTGTTGTAAGAGTTTTAGTCACCCTATTTGGACCACTAGGGTTGATGAACTCTACACAGAAAATTTGAGAAAAGCCAATGGGGGAAGCAGTGTGATCAAGCTGCAGCAAACAGGCCTGAACAAAGCCACGGACACAAATTAGGCCTTTGTATGCTGAGGTCAGGAAGATGGGAAAGGTTCCCATTTACTTGAATTGAAGGTTTACTAGACTTAAATTTCCCCTGGGTGTTGAAGAAGGAGGCACTGGATGAACTTTCTTAATCATCCTGTCCATCTGTGGAGCCAATGAGGTAAGGGAAGACAAATTAAAGAAAGTCAGATGTCAAACAGCACAATGAGGTCAGGATATTTATTACAATAGGAATAGTCTCATGATTAATTCTTAATTACATTCAAGTAACCATGACATAACTGTATTAAGGGAGACACTACATATACTTAGCAAAGCCTGCATGCTGCTTCAAATAAGCAACAGAATGAACTCTGACCCTTAATTTGTATTTCATCAATAAGAGGAGAGAAACATTACAAAGGAATACAGTTGATGTAAGTACCATAAATGCTCAATGAAGGGAGCCTGAAATCTAAGACCCTCTAGTGTTGAATCTTTATAATCGACTCTATGAATTGGTAGGATAAATACCTCCATATTTCTATTCTTTTGAAACAGCATTAGAGATTAATTCTCAAATTCTTTTTCTCCAAGTTATCATCACCAAAAACTTATTTATGTGGATTATTTTTTTCATTTGGGGGCCATACTAGGTAGTGCTTAGTGGGCACTCCTGACTGTGTACTCAGGGGCCATTCCTGGTACTACTCAGGGGACCATATGCAGTTCCAGGATTCTGACCATTGTAGGTATAGCCAGATGCTAAGCAAGTATCTTAACCTATATACTACCTGGTTCAAGCCTTTGTATGCTGAGATCAGGGGGTCTATCTTAATCACTATAGTACCTGACCCACCTAGGTGGAATTTTTAAGTGTAAATTTATTTATTTAGTTTTAATGTTTTTAGCACTTTTTGGGCTACCAGGATTACAGTACTATTAATTACAATTTCTCTGCCTGCTTCATTCCAATACCACACCAATCTCTAGAGAGCTGTTTCCCACCACCAGTGTCCCAAGGACTGTTTCTAGCTACCCCTCTATAGTTTAGTGTGTAGGGTGCTTGCCTTGTGCACTGCTAATCTTGGTTTCATCCCTACCATCCCATATGGTAGTACCACCAGGAATGATCCCTGAGCACAAAGGCAGGACTAAGCCCTAATTGTGACCAAAACAAATATAAATATATTTTGATACACATTACATCTAAAATATTTACCCCAATAATAATGATGTCAAAGAGTGTTCTAGAATTGACTCACTCCATTCTGCAATCACTCAAAACTCTACATACCAGCTCAGGATATGTTACATTTTATTTTATGAACTCCCCCCTCTCTCCTCTTCCTTTCTCAAGAAACCCACATTTTCCTAAGAATTACTGCCCTTACTCAATAAAGCTGTATTTTTTCAAAATAAAGAAAAAATCACTGTAATCAATTTTATAAAAGGGGAAACCACTAAATTCTGGATATATGTTGCAAAAACATCAAAGTTGCAGATGATGCTTCAAATTAATAGACCTCAGTGAAGAAAGAAAAAGGAGCACTATTCCAGGCATCGGGGCAGGGAGGATGCTTCATATAGTAGTGTTGACTGTTACTAGGACTGAAGGCAAGAGAACTTGGAGCATATTAAAGTTTCCTGACTTTGGGCTGGAGCGATAGCCCAGTGGATAGGGCGTTTGCCTTTGCACGCGGCTGCTCATGCTCACCCGTGTTCGGTCCCCAGCATCCCATATGGTCCCCTGGGCACCGCCAGGAGTAATTCCTAAGTGTAGAGCCTGGAGAAACCCCTGAGCATTGCCGGTTGTGACCCAAAAAAGCAAAAAAATAAATAAATAAAGTTTCCTGACTTTATTTATGGGTTAGGCTTAAGCTGCTGAGGGATTTTTAACAGGGAGGACACAGTGAGGCTGACACATCACAACTATTGTGGTTGCCAGTTGAGGAATTCATTCTGTTAGTGTTCTGATGCCTCGCTCTCACAGGAAGAGAGACAACACTAATTTAGAGGTGATGCCCAGTGATTCAAACATATCTACTTTAAATTCATTGCAACAAGCATTTTTTTGCAAACATTTTCACTTATTGGCCCTAAGTCAATTTTATTCTAGAATGCAAGATAAAATAACAAAATACAAAAGGAACATTAATTTAAAAGGGCTTAATATAACATAAAAAGTGGATAACAGAATCATGAAGGATTGATTTAGGATATAATGTCAGGCATGATTTAAATCCTTTTCTGTATGAAAATGTATGCTGTAAATCTCCTCAGATTTCCCTGGACGGAAAATGAACAGATCGGGGTGGGGGACTGTTTCAGGTTTATAACTGTCCTTACATATTAGAACTACTTTGAAATGTTCCATCTTATAAGAGTCTCTGTAATTCCCAAAATCATCTAAAAGAGATGTTGTGACAAATAGTAAAATTATTTCTACCTTGTGTCTCCACTAAAATGTAGCGAAGTCATTCTATTGATTTCTGTCCCACATGTGACTATACCTAGTGCCTATTACTGACTCTATGCTCAGGGATCACTCTTCGATGTGCTTAGGGGGACCATATGTGGTGCCTGGAATCAGGCAAAACAGTGCTGTTAGCCCTGTGTTATCTCTCTGGCCTGGAGTTCTTTTTCAATTGTTTGTGGTTTGGTGGTCACAAATCAGGGGTGCTCAGGCTTATCCATGATTTTGTACTCAGAGATTACTCTGACAGTGCTCAGGAGACCAGGATGGATTGCACATAAGGCAAATGCCTTCCTTCCTATAATAGCTCATCAGCTATAACAAGTAGCATTTTGTTATTATTTCCCCACAGTTTTCTAGAAGCTTATTCTCAACAGAATCGTATGAACATATTGTCACAGATAGGTGGGGGCCTTTTGGGGAAAAAACAATAACAACAGCCTTAAGGAAACTGCTGAGCCCCTTAAGTAGGCTACAGGCACGACAACCATATATTTGAGAGACAAATCCTGAGCTCTTTGGAGAGGAGAAACTGAGGCGCTACCCAGATGCAAAATCCTTGGCTCCATCCATAGAAGGGTGAACCCTTTAGAACAGGAGAAGTCACAGAAGAATCTAAAGGTTATAATGATATTATGAAAAGGCCTTCAGAGATTATGCAAAAGGCCATCAACAGTGCAAGACTTTCCCTGTGACAATACCCAGATTGGCTTCTATGTGTGTGGAGAACTTGAGGAATGAAATATTGGAGGTTTTGTATATGAACTTCTCTGGGACAAAATCGCGGATACTCAGAGCTTACTCCTGGCTCTGTGCTCAGCTGCTTAGAAATCACTCCTAGTCAGGCTAAGGGGATCAGGCTAAGACTCCTGGTGATGCTTGGGATTAAACCCAAGCTAACTGCATGCGAAGCAAATGCCCTACTCGGTATACTATCTATCTGTCCCTGTGTTCTCTCTTGAAACCTTACTTCTTTTATGTCACCTCACTTATTTCAAATTAAATTTATTTTAATAAAATACTTTGCCTCACTATTTGGCTCTTTCAGAAATTCTATTTTGCAAGGGAAAGCCTCTGTTGAAGTTTAGGACTGACACTTTCTCTTTCTTGCAAAGAGCAACTCCTTACTCCAGCCTGAGTCCAGGATTTCCTGAGAAATCAGGGCAGGGATGCATGTTCCTCTCTATGCAGAACAAGTGGATGTCAGGTGCAGCTTAATGCCTGGCCTGTGATGTGGGAGCCTGTGCTTGTAGGTGCTTGAGAAGACTTTACCAGTCCTGACCCATGGCAGGTGGTTCCCTGAGTGCAGGTGTCTGAGATGGATTGCACAGAGGTAAATCTTGAGGTTACCTCCCTCACTTCCCACTTTACCAAGCTCCCAGTAACACTCTCCTTTGAAGGGAATAGGAAAAGTTGGTTCTTCTTTTGCCTCCAGTTTCTAATATAGCATGATGTGCTTGATGAAGGCAGAATAGAGACCAAGTTGTTATTGCTAAACTAGCAAAATGATTGGTAGTTAATGGTCTCAAAGACTTGTTTCACAGACGCACTTTTTATATTTGCACCAATTTTGTAAATGTTGGTTTTAACCATTGAGAGGACTATGTTCCTCATTGAAAACTTTGTGTCATTACTATATAAATCTCAGGTCTACAAATATCAACACATAAACTCTCTCTTTGCTAAGACTTATGAGAACATTAATCCACATTCTCTGCCTTACAGGTTCCCTTCTGGTTACTAGGAATTGGTCTTATAGATCAGACATATATCGTCTGCCCTAGTTAAATGTTTACTGAAGTACACCATGTACCATAAGATGAGTCAAGTCATTCAGTGTCTGTCTTTCCCCATCCGGCTTAATAGGTGTAATATCCTCTAAGTCTGTACATGATTTTACAAATGGCAGAACTCCCATCTTCATAGTGCTGTGGAATTTTGTGTTTGTTCACAACATCTTTTTTTATTGTTTGCTCAAGCAATGGAAGCTTCAGTTGTTTTCAGTTCTTGACTGCTGAAAATAATGGTGTAGTAAGCATGGAATTCATGTATCCATATGAAATGATGTTGTATGTATATATATTTTGGAAAATACCTGGACATGGGATAAATGGATCACATAGAATTTCTATAGTTAGTTTTTTGAAAAATCTATGTACAGATTTCTGTAATTGGGTTCTGCTCTCTCAAAATCCTTCCTCAAACTTGTTTTCCTCTTTCAGATAAGAGAGATGTTAGTGTGTGATGCAATATTTTTATTAAAATTTTTATAATTATAAAAGATAAAGAACATCATTTTCAATGTCTAATGACCGTTGATATTTGGTTTGAAGAAGTCTGTTCAGATATTCTGTCCAGTTGGGATTGAGTTGCTGATTTTTTTTTTAATTAAAAAAAATTTTTTATTATACCACCGTGAGACATACAATTACAAAGGTGTTCATATTGGTTCTTGGCAATACAGCATTCCAGCACCCATCCCTCCATCAGTGCCCCATTTCCACCACCATTGTATCCCACCCCCTCCCGCCCACCCCCAGGCTGCCTCAATAGCAGGTACCCCAGTATCCTCTCTTTCTCTCTCTGTCTCTGCATCTCTCTCCCTCTTCTTTTACACATTGTGGCTAGCCCTGCAGATATTTAGAGTTTATCACTAAAGTATCTTTGTGTATATTCAATGGTGAGTTTTAATCTGCCATTACCATTTCCCACACTTAGTAAAACACTGGTATCTATTTATAACCTATTAATAAATGCAGTCATTCTATAGCTGTCCTTTTCCTTCTGACTAATTTCACTCAGCATGATAGTCTCCATGTCCATCCATTTGCAGGTAAATTTCATAATTTCATCTTTTCTGACAGCTGCATAGTATTCCATAGTGTAGATGAACCACTGTTTCTTTTAGCCAGTCCTCTGTTCTCGGGCATTTAGGTTGTTTCCAGATTCTAGCAATACTGAATAGCTCAGAGATGAATAAAGAAGTACAGATAGTGTTTCTGCTATGTGTTTTTGGTCTCTTGGGTATATTCCCAGGAGTGCTATTGCTGGATCAAATGGGAGCTCAATATCTAGTTCTAAGAGGAATGCCCATATTGTATTCCAAAAGGGCTGGACCAATCGGCACTCCTACCAACAGTGGATGAGAGTCCCTTTTTCCCCCACATCCACGCCAGCACCGGTTGTTCTTGCTGTTTTGGATGTGTGCCAGTCTCTGTGGTGTGAGATGGTACCTCATTGTTGTTTTGATTTGCATCTCCCTGATGATTAAAGATGAAGAGCACTTTTTCATATGCTTTTTGGCCATTCGAATTTCTTCTTTTTGAGTTGTTGATTTTTGAGTTCTTTGTATATTTCAAATATGAAGTTCTTGGAGTGTGTGTGCAAATATATTTTCATATTTAGTAAGAAATTTCTTTTAGTTTTGACACATTACCTAACATGTACAGAAGCATTTTAGTTTGGCATATTCTCATATATTTATTCTCTCTTTAGTTTCCGTTGAAGTTGAGCTCTCAAACACGTTTCAACAACTGGTGACATGAAGCATATTACTTAAGTTTTCTTATGTGTTTTTATTGTTTTAGGTTTTTCATCAAAGGTTTTAATCCATTTCTTATTTTTGTCATGGAGTTAGGTATTTTTTCATGTCAATTTATTTTTATTATATCATCATGAGATAATTTGCAGTCCGTGAGTGGCCGTCACCAAGGAAGCACACAATCCCCACCCCGGTTTTACCTGGGGGTAAGGGAAGCATGCCCTATTGTAGATTCTAAAGTCACCGTTTCAGTCTCTTTTCCAGTTTTAGAACTTCTAAAAATGTAGATATGCCCTCTGGCCCTGGCACTGATCTAGCACAAGGGCCTGAGAGGGGGCCTTTCTACTCACTCTGTGGTGTTAGGCATTACTTTAATTTCATTCCTTTGAATTTACTATCTGACTTTCCAAACACAACTTATTGAAGAACCTTTGAACCTTTGAAACCTTTGAATTTGATTTTTGTTTTCTTTTTCTTCTGTTCTGCTTTTCATAGTTGATGCCACTGGTATTTCTATATAAACAGGTAGGATGAAATGCAACCCACCATGACTTTCTGTTTTAAAAAGTGGTCAACTTCAGTAGCAATTTGTTCTGTCAATTTAAAGGGCATTTATATATTACTTGTTTGTGTTACTCACTCCATCAATGTTCCATTAGCTTATTTTGTTTAGAATCTGCAACCTTACCAAGAGATAAAAGAATACAACTGTGTGCGCTCAAAATTGATGACTGCTCATTACCATCTGGCCTGCTCACCTTTTCACCAAGTCTCTCTTTTCAAGGTTGATTTGGGCATAAATGAAAGCATAAAAATTCAAAAAGTGTGGGAATAGTCTTAGACAATCAAAACTCTGAGAGGGCAGGTCTGGGCCGGATACCAGGGACTTTAGTAAATGGTTTATTTGCTTGAAACACTAAACTCTTCAGCATCCCTATCACTACACAAGGGAAGATTTTACTGATTGCACATGCTAACACTCATTAAGAATACAACTTAGAGAAGATAAATTAGAAAGCCAAAAGGGTGAACAAAGTGAGTAGAAATGAGAGTAAACGAAATTCAGGTCCTGTGATTTATGTGGTTTTCCTTTCGTACCTTCTGCAATGTCAGTCCCTTGAGTATATTTCTGTTATCTCCAGAGCATCGTCCCCATCCACCTTAATTAATGAATGTTTGTATGTCACAGGTTATTTTGGTGAAAATCCGAGCATGGATTTTAGTTTCAAATCAAACACATGTCATTTTGTGTAGTTATTAGATTTTGGGTCTCAATTTTCCAATAAAGTGCATAAGATTGTTTTTAAGAGAATCCAGAGTATTCTCAATTTTACTTATATTACACTGTACATTTATTTAAAGTTACCTTTTATTAATTAATTGCCTGATTGAAATAGTTGTTATATTTGTAGACAGTTTCTTAGAATTTCCTTTTTATGTTTTTATTATTATTTTATGTTTTCTGAAATATTACATGTTTCTTTTCTTTCCCTTAGGGCGGAGTTAATGGGTTGACTGGAGACCTAGAATTTGGCGAAAATGGAGGCAATCCGAATGTTCACTTTGAAATTCTCGGAACTAACTATGGAGAAGAACTTGGCCGAGGAATTCGCAAAGTAAGACCAAATACCTAATTTAATGTGTTTTTTTCCTAAGTAACTACAAGTTTGTTTTACTATTCATACAATACACTCATAGTAAACACTGAATTTCACACTAGTTTAAAAGGGAATTGGGTATGACATATATATAGTATATATATATATGTCATATATATAGTATACTATATACATACTATATATACTATATATATGTCATACCCAATTCCCTTTAAATTGCAGTGTTAACTTCAGTGTGAACTATATATAGTATATATATTATATAGTAATATATATAGCATATATATTACTATATATATAGTATGATACTAATATCCTACGTTAGGCAAAACATGGATAAGAAGGTCTTGTCAAGGGTGGAATCTACCACAAATGTGTGGGAGTCAGAGGTTAGTTAAGACAGAGAAGGGAAAAATGTGCTAATAATTGTCAAAAGTGATAATACCAGCCTAAAACTGAGCATTGCAGTATAGGCTAAAAAGATACACATGATAACACATGACAACCTCTAAATGTATGTATTGCAATCCACAACGTGTAAGAGAAGGAAAAGAGAGAGAGCGAGAGAAAGAGAAAGGGAGAAAAGAGATAAAGAACCTGCCATAGAGACAGGCTAGGGAGCGGGGAGGGAATAGGGAACATTAGTGGTGGGAAATGGGCACTGGTGGCGGGATGGGTGTGGGAACACTGTATGACCAAAACCCAAACATAAACACCTCTGTAAATGTTTATCTCACAGTGGTATAATAAAATATTTTTAAACAAAAAGGGAATTGGCATGGCAATAGTAGAGAAGGCATATTCAAATGAGTACACATACTAACCAGAAGTGTTAACCGTAGATTTTTTATGACCTAGAATAATATAAAAAGAAAAGTAACTGATGAAAATTTAGTGAGCCCTGCCATCTTTTATTAATTATAATGATATTTTAAAGAGTTATTTTAATATTTTCATATTTTTATCTGCTTGGCTTTAATTTGTAGTATGCACAAAGTCAGAATTAGAGTCTGGATACTTTTTAAGAGGGAAATCTACTATGAAATGTGACATTAGAGTATTTCTCATCTTTGTGTGTCATGTGATAAGTAGAAAATGGTTTACTGGAAATGTACTCTTGTTCTATACTATGGATCATATATGGAGAACCTAACCTAAGTGGCTATAAAGGATGTTTCATAAAATTCTACAACAATTATTCTTTCCAAGAGAAATATAAACGTCCCAGGAGAAGTGACTTTTGTATAGTTTGGATTTTTCATTTTTATATAGTTTTGGTAGATAAAAAACTAAGGTAATTGACTGTGCATACAGAGCTCATGACTATAAACTTCATACTGTGTAAATTGGCTGCTTTTTGTTAGACGTTCTTCAGTAGGTCTTTCTCCCCAGTACTGACATGAAGGACACAGAAAAACTGAGATAAAACAAAGATAAATTGTGGTAACCATATATGTTTAGTAGTGTAATTTCTTCCTGGTGTACATACCCTTAAGTAATAAGAAATGGCCTTCGTTGTCCCTTCTAACCTTTTTCAGCCTGAAGTCTATATTATCTGATACTAATGGAAAGAAATAAAGAACCTGCCATGGAGGAGGGCTGGGGGAGGGGGAGGGAACCGGGACGTTGGTGGTGGGAGATGGGCACTGGTGGCGGGATGGGTGCTGCTACACTGTATGACCAAAACCCAAATATGAACTTTTTAATTGTATATCTTTGTAATTGTAAAAATAAAAAAAAAAAATAAATAAATGCGAATGGTATATAAAAAATAAATAAATAAAAGAGAAATGGTAAAAAAAAAATTGTGGTAACCAGCAATAAAAATCTCTTAATAAAGTTTTGTTAAAATAGCTGAAACTTTGTTAAAGTGTTTCAAAAGCCACAAGTATAGTTTAATGGATTAATTTAAAGGAAATTATCAGTACTGTGGTAAAAAAAAATCAACATTTCAAACATACTAAATACCATCATGTGTCTCTTTGATTTCATTCCCAATTTCTCTTCCCAGTGGTGCAATTAGTCTGAATTTTATTATATTCATTTATTCACATTTATAATATGTTTTCCTCTGCATGCATCCTTAAAATGATTGAGTTTTGACAACATTTCAATTAATAATGACTTAATATTGCATATATTATTTTTGCATGCTTTTTATGAATGCACATTCTCTTTCTGTGATTTATTTATTTTATTGTTTTTGGGTCATGCCTGGTGGTACTCAGGGATTACTCTTGGCTCAACACTCAAGGGTCATTCTTGGTGGGCTTCAGGGACCATATGGAGTACCCAGAGATAGAACAAAGGTTGGCAGTGTGCAAGACAGACACTCTACCTGTGTACTCTCTGCCCATGTATGATATTTATTCTATGCTATCTATTCTTGTTTGTGACTGTAGTATATTGATCTTTGTTTCACAGTCTACTGAAGTTTGTTTTAATTTTTATACTATTATAGCTGTTATGAATATTCTTGGACCTATATCTTGGTTTTGCATTCTTGTACAATTGTATATACATCTGTGATTTTGATTCCAGCGGTAGGAGTCCCGAAGAAAAAGAAAACTTATCAGTATATTTAATAGATAACAAGTTCATTTTCATATTTATCAATCATTTTCTGTATAACTAGTAGTGCAATGAAATCTCATTGTCACATGATCTAAAAAAATCTTGATTTTTTGTCAGAATTTTTATTATCGGATTTACAGTAATTTCTGTGTGTGTATATATAGATAGATAGATAGATAGATGATAGATAGATAGATAGATAGAAGAGAGAGAGAGTAGATGATAGATAGATAGATAGAGAGGATAGATAGATAGATAGATAGATAGATAGATAGATAGATAGATAGACAGACAGACGACAGACAGACAGACAGACAGACAGACAGACAGAAGAGAGATAGATAGATAGATAGATAGATAGATAGATAGATAGATAGATAGATAGATAGATAGATAGATAGATAGATGCATGTTGTTGTCGCTGGTGAAGATCCTGGGCAAGTACAACACCTACAAAGGAGGTTGAGCAGAGCACCCACAAAGGAGGTTGAGTAGAGCACCCACAAAGAAGTTTTCTTGAGGATATTACCTTCCCTTGGTGTTGAATTTCCTAGTTTTTGTATTGTGAGCAGCCGCCAGCCCGCCAGCCGCACACCCCAGGGGAGAATACTGAGGCGGAGACCGGCAGGTGTGAGAGTCCAAAATGTCCATTTACTTCCGGTTCCGCTGGGACTTCTGGGGGTTGTAGTTCCACCTTCTGCCGAGACCTGGGGCTCTACCACGACCCCAGGCGCCCCGCCCAGCCAGCCGCACACCCCAGGGAGAATGCCTGAGGCAGAGACAGGTGGGTGTGAGAGTTCAAAATTTCCAAAGAAGTTTTCATGAACCACTTCAGGGAAATAGCTCTGCTTTTATTAGGTAGAGCAGGGATTTTTAAATTGGGGGAAGTTGGGTGTGACCTTTTGACAGTCAATCAGGTAGAGGATTAAAACAGGGTATGTGCTTAATGTGATTAGCTACATATATATATATATATATGTATATATATATATATATATATATATATCTTAAAGATTTCAGTGTGTGTTTCTATGATTAGAAAGACTTTTAATTTTTCCCCTATTTTTTGCTCTTCAATTATTTATTCTTTTAAAGCTGATCCTCATTCAAGTCACTATTTCCACTTAGTTTTCTTTTTTTACTATTGATCTAGAAGTTATGCATAGATTTTGAATATGAGTCTTTTGCATATAATATCCTCTCTATTTTATTTTCATTTGATTCACAGTAACATTATATTTTACAGAATATGAAATTTCTCATTTCATTGCGACTTTATTCTTTAAAAAAATCATGCTTTACCCTAAGTATCATGCAATGTTATGCTTAATTATATTCTAAAAGCTTTAGAATTCTGCTTTTCTATGTTTGCTTGATATTTTTAATATATGAGAAATAATACAATTTTTTTCTTCAATATAATATTTTGTTGATTTTTTGTTTGTCTTGGGGCCACCCCCAGCAGTGCTCAGGTACTGCTCCTGGGTCTGCCTGCAGAGATCACTCCTGACGGTCACAGAGGACCATATGGATTGCAGGGAATGAGCCCATGTCTGTCATGTATAAGACAAGTGCCCTTCCATCTCTCCTTCCATTTAAAATGGTATTTTTATTAGTTTTATTTTTAACATCTTTACTTTTAATTGAGCTACAATTTACATTAAATAAAATGGTCAATTTTATATTCACTGTGCTTTCAAAGTTTGCCTTCACCAAATCCTGGATTATGCTGTAGATTTTTTCCAGCACCCACAAAGTCACATCGCTCCCATTTTTATTCTGTTGAACTTCCGCTTAGTCACAATGATCCTATAAATCCTAGCTGCTTAAACTGTGGGTTGTTATCCCATATGGAATGTGGAACTAAATTCAGCAATACAGTTAAAAGAATTTGAATGTGCACTGCCGAAATGAATTCAAAATCGATTGCACAGTGAATCTGAGGCGTTTCTGCCTCTGCACTTCAATGTTGCATTTTTGCAATCTAAAGGGGCTATAAGTGGAATAGCATTAGGAAAACCTGTTTTGAAATGAAAAATATAGCGTATACTAATTTATATATTTTTTCTCAATGTATCTTAGATACATCCTTATTTTAATAAAAAAATCTTTAATTCTATAGTACTCAGTTGCATCATTGGAATATTCTGACTAAACACTCCAACATTACACTACTAAATATACTTTATATTTTTATTAACTTTGATCAAATTAAAGATCTATATATTTATAAGTAATGTATAGTCATATTTATATGAAATTATAGGTATGTTCAGTTCACATAAAATTACTTAATTTTTTATTGCCTCAATTATGCAATTTAAATTGTGATGTTTCAAATTGACTTTATGGAAAGATTTATGAATCAAGAAGCTTTTTCCTTAGGTTAACACATAAATCTTGTAGGGTTTGCATAAAAATTTATATACTATGTATTCATAGAGGGTTGTGGGAAAGGTTATTGCAATAGAAGAAGTTATTTCCATCAGGAGAAAGCAACAGGGTTTTATAATGCACTTTACTTCTCTAATGTTGATCAGAAAAGACTCAATCTAATTGCTTTAAGATTATACTTTGAAAGAAGTTGAAATGCTATTACGCTTGTATTAAATCTAGGTGAGGGCCATTATGAATGATGCTGTTTTCGGCCTTTCTTTTCTATTTAAAATGCATTTAATACTTTTTCTGCTTGAGTTTTAGTCTGTTGGTGAAATGTTAAAAATACTTCTTAGTGTTTTGTTGGACTCTTTAAAGTGGTAGAGTTTCTTCTTCTTTTTGTTTATAAACTATGTAAGTATTATTCCTATCATGTTTGAAAATATTCATAGTGCTTGGAAGGATTAGAATTTTCTCAAGACTTGTCTAATTTACTACTGCTTCAATTTATGTGTGGTTGAAATATTTTATTTTCAACTCAGGAATTCTTTTTTTTTTTTTTTTTTTGGGGTCACACCCAGCAATGCTCAGGAGTTATTCTTGGCTCTGCACTCAGAAGTACTCCTGGCAGTGCTCACGTGACCATATGGGATGCCAGGGAATTGAACTTGGGTTGGCTGGGTGCAAGGAAAAACCACAGGACAATTGCTCCAGCCCCTCAACTCAGAAATTCTTAATGTCTTTATTTTTTTTTCTTTCATGGAGTGGGCTCTAAAATATGCCATATCTATTTAAGTATTTGAAACAGCCAGAGATTATAACTTTCATTTTCAGTATGTTTACTTAGTCAATAATATTCTTTTTATTGTTAGAGTTCTACTTTAATAAGATTTTCTTACTCAAGTAATATGCTATACTTTCTGCTGCTTTTAGAGATAATAATGCCTTACTATTATATGTGGATATCATTTCTTTTTTATTAGTCTTTCATCTTTAGCTTTTTTTGCATTTTTATTTAAGTATATAATTCTTTTTTAAAAGGTAAATAATTATTTAACTACAGTTTGCCTATGCATAAAAGCTAGTGTATTTCATGTGTTTCTACATGTTTATTAATATGTTTAGGTGTTACTACCAAATTACACATTCTACTTTCCCTTTTCTCTTTGATTCTAGGAATGTATGAGTTTTCAAATTTAGGCATGAATATTATTTTTCTGATTGATATTTGTGAAAATAAGGGTGTCCATTAAGGAGAGAATGCTGTGAATGAAACAGATATTAACTTGTGGTGTCAAGAATTAAGGGGATGTTAAAAGATGAGTATCATTTCTGGGAGAAATGGGTGGGAAGATATACAAAGGGGGAAAGTAGAGTAGAAAATATCAGAGGAAGTAAGGTCGAAGGTTTAGTGCCTGTGACATTTTCAAGTAGCTGCTGTGGTAAACATGAAGGAGATAATTAGGAAATGGAACAACTGTTGGCAGGGCTATTGCTCATATGAGATGTTAGATGAAAAATCATTGGAGTACTATGAATCTACACAGTATGTATTTCTTGTCTAGGATCATTCAATGAATTGAATGAATCTGAATTAATGTTGGGCTGAAATTGTATGAAACTGCATTTGCTTTGGTTGTTTGGGAGGCGTGCAATGAAGTGGCAAGGGAGCGGCCAGGAAGGGTACTAGCAGGAAGATGCTACAAAGTGTGAAATCCAAGTTGGACACATGGCAGTGAGGATAAGGAGTAGAAACAGCAGGATAAGGAGTAGAAACAGCAGGAGTAGAAATAGGAAGGAGGACTGAAGACAATAGGATTCTTACAAATCTGAAGAGTCTGTGAACTGACTGGGATTAAGCCACATTGAAGGAACTTAGTGAAGGGACTTCAGAACCAGGAAGTCTTATTGAAATTCATGACAGGAAAGGTGGTGAATGTTTTTCAGACATTGAAAAAGTCAGGGTAGTGTGGTTGTGACCTGGGAAAAGGTTTTATTATTCTAATGCAATCAAAGTAGTTCCATGTATTTCTAATATCTATGTAGGTGCTTTCCCCCTGCATTAGATACAATGCCTATTCAGTGTTCTCTGCTACCCACTAGACTACGAATCATGTCACTTGATCCCTTGACATCCCATTATTCATCGACTTGCTCGAGCAGGCGCCAGTAATATTTCCATTTGACCCTAACACGTTCCAGTGTAGCCCAACAGCATCTGGTTGCTTCAGGAACATAAAGAGCCTCAAACCGTTCCTTCAAGGTCTTGATGAAGAAGTCTGACCATCTTGTAGGTGGGAGGCCACGTGATCTTTTGATATCCTGTGGGATCCAGTCAGTAACAGCTCTAATCCAGCGGTTACCTCCAAATTGCATTACATGTCCAGCCCATCTGATTTTCGATGCCTTGGCAAACGAGACAGTGTCCCTGACTCTGGAACAGGGATGGAGGTCGGAGCTCTGGATTCCTTCTCTCACTTGAGTGAGGCATAGTATTCCAAGCATAGCTCTTTCGATTCCTCTTTGTGAGACACTAATAGTGTTCTCATCGTGCTTCCATAGGGCCCAGGTCTCTGAGGCCCTAAGATATGAATCATGTACATACAATTATGCCCATGTCCCTACGATATGAATCATGTCGCACAATTTATGTTCCTGAAGCAACCAGATGCTGTTGGGCTACACTGGCACGTGATAGGGTCAAATGGAAATGTGATAGACCAGCCTATCACAGCCTGGCTCATCGAGATCCACCCTGCAGTAGTCATTTTTAATCTGGCCCAGCACTCCACCCAGTAGACCAGCCTATCACAGTCTGGCTCACTGAGATCCACCCTGCAGCAGTCTTTTTTAATCCAGGCCAGAGCCTCACAACAAGCCAGACAACCCGCCACTCCCAGGAAGGCCTCCATGTGCCAAATCCGACTTCCCCCTCGTCAGCACTCCATCCAGCAGACCAGACTATCACAGCCCGGCTCATCGAGATGCACCCTGCAGCAGTCTTTTTAATCCGGTCCAGAGCCTCACAACAAGCCAGATGACCCCTGACTCCATGAGGGCCTCCATTTTCCACATACGGATTTCCCTCTCGTCAGAACTCCACCCAGCAAGACTAGCCTATCACAGACCGGCCTGGCGAGGCCCTATGCGGCCGTGCAGTTCATCAGTAAATGCTGGATTTTGAGATGACCACAAGAGTATGCTACCTGCACGGGCAGAGCCTGGCAAGCTACCCGTGTCGTATTTGATATGCCAAATACCAGTAACAATTATAGACCTCATTCCCACGACCTGATGGAATGGTTTGAGGCTCTGTTCCTGGAGCAAGCAAGTGCCCTTGGGCTCTACTGCATGAAACAGGTCATATCGAGATGTTACTGGTGCCCACCGAGCAAATCGATGATGAATGGGAAGACAGTGAATCGTAAGTATTCCTACAGAATTTCTGTAATTGTTTCAGTACTTCAGTTCCCAAACTGGAAATATTTCAGTATTTCATAGTGCCTTTTACACTGTTGACACTCAGAAATAATTGTATTCTTGTTTCAAAATGTTTTAAGCAGTCTTCATTGTTAAATATTTCATGTACAACTCAATGCTTTTTTAATAAAACTGAATTTAGTTCTCAACTGTATTTATAAAACTCCAAACCTAGCTGCTAAGTAATTTGAAAAATTTGCGAATTATTTGTGAATTACCAGCTCAGTTTTTTATTAATACATTCATACTGTATTCAAAGATACTTATCACCAAAACATTAATGTCCAAATAATACAGTATATATTAACAAAATAAATTTCCAAAATTAAGATTCTACTCATAATATCTACATGTTGCGAAGAGTGAATGATTACAGTGCTGGGTTGTGTTTATTCTGCTGCCAGTGGCTAAATGTGTGCACGACATCACATTGACAGGCATATTGACAGCTTTCATAAAATAAGCAAAATTGTTACTGATTAGTATTTCAATGGGAGGTTGACTAGTCCCAAATCTGGGACTAGTTTTGACTTTTGGTGTTTTCTGAGTAGACTGACACTGAATATGATAAAAACAAAGAGCTTTTCTGACTTTTTTTTTTTTTACATTCCCTCCAATATGATGAAAAGGTTGTTTCATTCCATGGCTGGTGTATGTATTCAAAATAAATATCCTTGAATAAAATGTGGATGAAACTCAAGACAAATTTTGAAATCATCAAGCTTTTCCATATATTTAATTTTCTCCAAGAATATCTTTATTCATTTTCATGTTCCTCACACACAAATTTTGAGAAACATACAATTTCATAGTCAATTTAATTGACTTAGATTAATTATTTTAAAGGACACATCCTGTATAATAGCTTCTTTGTGTCTGAAATTTTTTTTTGCTTTTTTTTTGGGACACACCCAGCAATGCTCAGGAGTTTCTCCTGGCTCTGCACTCAGGAATTACTCCTGGCGGTGCTCGGGGACCATATGGGATGCCGGGATCAAACCCGGCCAGCATAGGCCGGCCACGTGCAAGACAAACGCCCTACCCGCTGGGCTATCGCTCTGGCCTTGTGTCTGAAATTTTTTGTTTTTATCAGTTCTACTTACTTTTTATTATGAATATTGCATTAAAATTTAACACTTATGATATAATGTCTTAGAACTTTATTACAAATAGAAAATTAAAGCAGTAAATAATATATTAGTCTCGTTTTACAACCAATGTTAATTGCAGAGCTTTGCTTATTCAAATTACAAAAAAAAAATGTTTCTTGTGTAAACTAACAGAAGATAATGGTACTGTGGAGCTATCCTTGCTCCATGCAAGCACATGTTTCTGTTTTGTCATTGTTGCTATAGGTCACCCCAAGTTAGGAAATATTTCACTGACAATTTGATTTGCATTTCCCTGAAGAGAAATAATAGCAGTCACTTGTCTGTTTTTGAGCCATCCTCAATGATATCAAAGGGTAACTCCTGGCTCTACACTCAGGGATCACTCCAAAGGTCTCAGGCAACCATACGAGATTCTGGTTCTCCTATATCTGAACTGACCCTGTTCAAGGTGAGAGCCCTACCCTCTGTACTTTCTCTCTAGCCCTGTAGTTCATAATTTCTATGAATTTTCTTCTTTGTAAATAGTTCAATATGATTACAATAGTGTTAAAGTTAATATGTCAATGCACAAAGTTCCACTTCACACCACCAAAGTGGTCTTTCAATAGAAGTTATTCTTCAACACTTTCCTCATGTCCAATGGAGTGGTTAGTTTGCAGTGAATGCCTTCTGTGCATAGTGATAGTTTTGTTTTCCTTTTCTCATTTGATTTTTTTTTCTTTCCTTTTCCCTTTCCCTCTCCCTTTATCTTCTTTCTTTACATCAATACTCTTGCAGAATTTGTCAATACTATGTTAAATAATCCTGATTTTTTTCCTAAACTGAACGGAAAAACTTCAATCTTTTCACCATAGAGCATAATGTTAGTTCTAAGTTTACAGTATAATTTCTTTACTTTCTTGAGGCATATCCTATATCTCCATTATTTTGGAGGAATTTTTAATCATAAATAGATGTTGGCCCTTTATTATGCAAGCCTTGCAAGATATAAATTCATTGCTAGGCTAAGCAGGAAATACGGATAGGAGACTTCCTCACAGTTAAACAACTTCATTTTTCAGTTCAGATAAATGGTGATTTATATTCAAGGTATACTACCATTATGGAAGTTATTAAAATCTGAACAAAGAATGCAAAGAACTGATGATTTTTTTTCATATTGAAAAATATTTAAAACTATTTATGAAAAAAAAGGATTTTTACTGGTGTGGATACCCCTTTAATTTTAAGCAACAGATGTCTAAGGCTTATTCAAGGAGGTCTCCCGAATGACCAGACATTAATAGCATAGTTTCACCCCAAATTAGTAATTTAGTCACATATCCTGGAACCTGACAACAAACTTATTTCTTATTTGATGTATATTCCTGTAAGTAGGCTCAATTGACCCATATTCCCAAGTCAATATTTATTTAGTTTTTAATATTTTATTATACCACCATGAGATATACAAATACAAAGATGTTCATGTTTGGGTTTCAGTCATTTCAGTCATAAGGTGGTCCAGCACCCATCCTTCCACCAATGCCCATTTCCCACCACCAATGTCCACCAATGTCCCCCCCCCCCCCATAGCCTGCCTCTATGGGAGGTTCCTTTTCTCTTTTTCTCTCTATCTCTCTCGCTTTCTCCAAGTAAATTTTTAAATGCACCTTAAACTCTGCTTTTTCTCACCTCTGTAAACTGTTAAATTTTTTTATTGCATTCCTCTTTATTTTCCAAGGTCTTTCTTTCCCCCTGAGAATATTTAAATTTTCTTTCAACAGGAAACATTTTTAATATGTTGAAATGTTAATTTTTAAATGATGAGCACGTGATTTCAGCAGATATGTGAACAGACGCTCACAACTTGTTTGTTCAGCAATGCTTCATTCAAACTGACAACTTTTATGTTGTTCTCTGTGAGGATTTACTTAAATTATCCAAATTTGATAAATGATTGAATTGCCTGCTTCCTGTAATTTTCCCCTAGTTATTTTATTTTTCTTTATGACCAGCTACCCAACAGACTATAAATATCATTAAGATTCTAGACCTAATAAATCTGCCCTATAATCTCTGGAAATTAAGGGACTAATATTTGTTTATTTGTTTTGAATGGTAGGATTTAGAGATGCCTACAAGAGTATGCACGGCAGAGCCTGGCAAGCTACCGTGTTGTATTTCATATATATGCCAAATACCAGTAACAATTATAGACCTCATTCCGGAATGGATTGAGGCTCTTTATGTTCCTGGAGCAAGCAGATGCCCTTGGGCTCTACCAGCATGAGACAGGACATATGGAGCTGTTACTGGGGCCCGCTGAGCAAATCGATGATGAACGGGAAGACAGTGATACAGTGATACAGTGATACAGTTCCATTATTAAGAAAATCATTTTTAGGTCACGGCATGCATGCCATGGTTTGTCGATGTAAATTATTTCTTCCTCTTAAGCTGCTTCAATACTTCACAGACTGTTCTGTGCATTGTAGGCTTCTCTCCCCTCTCCTCTCAATGTCCCTCTCCCTTCCCTTCTTTTCCTTCCTTCATCCCCTTCCCTATTCTCCTCCCTCCTCTCCCTCTCTTCCTTCCCTTCTTTTTCTTCCTCCCTCCCATTTCCTTCCTCCCCTTCTTTCCTTCCCTCTTCTTATTCTCCCCTCTGCTGGTTCTCAAGGCTCACTCCTGGCTCTGTTCTCATGGTTCACTCTTAGTGGTGATTCAGACAATAGGTGGTGCTTGAGAAGCAAACCAGCGTTGCCTGTATGGAAGGCAAGTGCCTTAACATAATACTATCTCTTTGCCCTAAGGTTTCTTAACAAATTTATATTAAAATAAGCAACATTGGGTCCTTGAGATAGGGATTAAGCTTTAAGAACACATTCATTAGAGTTTAAGGCCCTGAACTGAATCCTTCACAAGGAACAGATGTGATCAGACTTCTATGACTGGATAAGAGTTAAAGGGAGTAACAATTGCCCCACCTGACCCTCAGTAGCAGTCACTGGTTATAGATCCTTAAAAAATTACAAGAACTAGAAGGATAGTATAGGGATTAAGGTGCTCGCGCATAAGGACTTCCCAGGCTCAATTCTTGCTGTCACATAGTTTCTCTAAGCACTTCTGGGAGAAATCCCTGAGCATGGATAGTGTTCTGTCCCTACAAATAGTAAGTAACAGAACCATTGCATTTACAAAGAGCAGAAACAATGTATTTGTATGCTAAAGGTAATTTATTAACTGTATCATTAACAGGAAGATTATGTTTGCCAACGGATTTCCATTTCCAATAGCACAGTCTATTAATATATGGTATGAATGGATAATTTTCTCATTATACTTATGGGATTTGAAGGGATGATATACAAATATATGTATGATATAAAATATAGAATTATATTACTTATGCTGAGAAAATACCTCTGAGTTATTATTTTCCCCTTTAATTGGCCTTTGTCAAATTATGAATGGTTTTATGATACTTCATGCAGAAAGAATCTCTTTCTGAAAATTCAATCTTTATGCTCTTCAAGATAATTACATAGTTCTTAATTTTGGGTGTTACAGATTTGTAATAATCTTTGTAGATGTATAGATTAGTGATCATAAAATAGTGGTGTTCTGACTAGGTCCTTTATGTTTGGATATATTTTTCAGATTTTCTGCAAAGGGCATGACACTATTGTAACTAGAAAATATGTTTTGAAAGTTTAAAACCAAATTTGTAAAATATCTCTAAACTTAGAAGAGAGAAACTGTCTGAAATTTACAGAAATAATCAGGTGATTTAGACTTTAAGGATATATTTTGATGTGGTCTTATTAAAATATACATTTCCATGTTGTATCTCTTGCATACTGAGTTTTGTAGTCATGCTAAATATTAAATGTTTACAGACCATTAGTAAAGTATGTAATGATTGGAAATATAAATATTTTAGAAACCTAACCAAATATGGGGCCAAAGATAGTACAGTGTGAAGGGCTTGTCTTGCAGGCAGCTAACCTTACATTGATTGCCATTAGCAATATGGCCCTGTAGCCCCTGAGCACTGTCAGGAGGAATCCTTGAGTACAGAACAAAGAGTAAGCCCTGAACAAAGAAGGCCTTCTATCTCTTGTAATAAATAACCTATTTTAAGATTGTTTTATTTTTGTATTTTATTAATTGTATTTTCTCTTACACTTTATATAAATATTGTGGTTTACAGTTACTCATGATCATTTGTTTTAGACATTTAATATACCAACATCAGTCCTACCACTATTGTACCTTCCCACCACTATTTTCTCTAATTTACCCAACCACCCCTTAAATCTTCCCCTTAGCAGACCTTCAATCATTTATTTTATATTGACACATATATGTATATGTGCTGGAACACTGTATGACTGAAACCCAATAATGAACAGTTTTGTAATTGTATGTATATGTATATATATAACAAAAATATTGTTATAAATATTTTGCTAAAAGTCTGATCAGACAAATGTTTCCTTAGAAGAAAGTTAAGATTGTTATAACTTACCATGGAGTCTTTAATCCCTTGTATAAGAGAGTACTAAAATGTTGGTTACTGGTTAAGCCTTCTGTGTTTATGTTTTGTTAATTGAGATTGGTTGCCTTCCACATTATATCCTATCCAATCTGGTTTGTCTGATTGATTAGTGTTTATCAGTGTTGTAGATTTTGATATTTGCAGTCAGGTACTCTAGGAAGTCCCAAATTTTTGATGGGATGATACAGCTGGAGTTAAAGTTTTAACTAGGTGGCAACTTTAGGCGTGTGACTGACTTCCAGGTCTTCCAGAAGTACAGGAAGATGAGGGGAAGGTAGCCTATCCCGACTTGTGACAGCCCAGAAATTTCAGTCATAAGATCTGCACACCTGAGTTTTTCAACAGATTAATTTCTTGATGAGGTTCCACTGAGCAGTGAATTTGGCCAGGGGCATGGTGGCAGTGGTGGAGTGTTGGCAGGATGGGTTTTGGTTTCACTCATTCTAAGCCATTTGTTTTCGTTTTTATAAAAACTCTGAATTTGGTCTGTAATTTTCATTATCCTTAAACCAGCAAATGGATAATATTAAATAGTGTCATATGCTAAACTTAAAAGAAATCTGATGGAAAGTATTTCAGGGTGATATTAGTTATTAAGAAGTAAAGTTTTCTGGAGCCAGACTAATAGCACAGTGGGTAGGACCTTTGATTTGCATTCAGCACACCTGGGTTTGATCCCCAGCACTGCCAGGAGTGATACCTGGGTGCAGAGCCAGGATCAGCCCCTGAGCATCTCCTGGTGTGGTTAAATGCATCCCCACGTCTAAAGAAAAGATGTTAGTATTTAGATGTATTTTGTTATCATGAAACTTATAGATTAACAATTTATTTTTATTGTTTATCATGGTTGTACCTGCTTCTTATTGAGACTACAAATGGTAGCATGGTATTTAGAGGAGAAATTATTGTTTTAGTTTTAATTGTTGGCTTTTGAATCAAGACCTTAAAGATCTTTCCAGGAAGGAGAGAGAGTTCTCCAGGTAAGGAACTTGCCGTGAACTCAGTCAACATGGTTTGGGTTTTTGTTTGGTTTTGCTTCATACATGATCTTGTTCCTAGCACCGCATCTCATCCTGAAGCCCTTCCAGAACTGATTCCTAAGCCTGCCTAGGAATGGGGTGCTAGAAACAAGATCAGATATGAACCCAAAACCAAACCAAATCCAAACCAAAAATAACCACTCTTGCTGCAAGAGTAACCACAATTGTGTCCCCAAACCAAAAATAAATAAATGATCTTTAAAGATTTATTAAGTAATATGACAAAGTTGTATGTAAATCTCTCTATTTTATAAAAAAGTTATTTCTTATATAGAAGATAAATGTTTGGAAAATGGAGATCTCTTTGAATTAAGTTAGAGGTACCTTCAAATTTTATTTATTCTTACACAATTTAGTTTTTGGGTCATACTCAGTGGTGCTCTGGGATCATATCTGGTGGGACTTGGACTAAAGGGAATGCTGAGGCGCAAACCCAGTTGACTATGCACAAGGCAGTCTACTATACTGTCTTTCTATCCCCAAATTAGTGGTATTTTCATTAATCACAGTAATTCATATACACAGGGGTGTTCATAGTACTTACATTGAACTTTTTGTTTTAAATATTCAGTAAACACAGTTCATAAGTCATTAAATTCTATAAGACAAAAGAACACTTCTGAAATTAAAAAGAAGTTTTTTAACCAAATTTTTGTTTCAAAGTGAGTGAGTCTCACAAATAATTGGAAAGCACATTGGATTATATTGATTCTGTTACAAAATATTTTATTAATAAAATTAATGCACCTAATTGAGTATAATCACCCTAAAAAAGTCACTTGATTCTTGTGAGTAGAATAACACTTATATACTGAAAATATTTCCAAACAATTCTTAACCAGAATCTAAGAAAATATGTACTACAGAGGATTACCTCAATAAAGTAGTTTTGGTAGATTTAAATTGAAGTGTATTAGAAGTGCTTTGCTTGATAATTTTGCCTTTTGATTAATTCAAGTTTGGTGTGACTTTATATCCTAAACTGAGATGAGAAATCTTTCAGGTCCAGGTTCATGCATTTCTAAAAGCTTGATTGTAGTCATTAGGACCAATGATACAATTTGAGTAAGTGCATTTCCAATAAATAGGAGATAATATATGTTAGGGTTATGAAAAAAATAAGGAACCAGAGTTTTCTCATAGTGGAAGTGTTATTTTAATGGATATTTTTCCCTTCAGAGCATTTTGGAAACTAAAAAAATCATTTGGGGGATATCAAAATAATTATAATTCAGAAAGAGGATTGTAATTCCATGTGGTTTTAAAAAAATCTTATTTTTACTTTCAACTTCTTCATGTTTTGCTTCAATCATTCTCAATTTCTTATAAGTTTACATTTCTGGCTTCTCCATGTTATTTCTTTTCCAGTTTTTCTACTGGTGTTGGATAAGTTAATTATAAAAAAGACCCTGATATATTTTTGTTATTATTATAATCTTGTTATCTATGTCTATGCTATAAAATGTATTAATGTTCTATTTATTCCCAAATATAGCAAATATTTCCCAATCAGGCACTGTTTTTTTTTCTATCCCAAACATTCCTGAGGCACTATAAAATTAGGAAACAATTAGCAGACTTGATAAAATTTATATCTGTCTTTATCTGTAATACCTGAAGTTGGTGAATTGAATTGCTGCTCTGAAAATTCATAGACTAGATTAGAGTCCCTCATTAAAAAAATTTTATCATTGTATTATAAATCCCTTTCTACAGCCCTAAAGTTTTTACCTTCTTAGAAATAAACATGAAAAAGGTATAATTTTTTGTGACTAAATATGGAAACATCTCTAAATTTAAATTTTAACTCTTCTATATTATTAAATTTGGATGGTAAATCTACTTGATATGTTGCTAATTAATGTTTCTTTTATTTTCATATAAAGTAATGAATTTCTCATATTTTCTCCTTAAATGCATACTTTGGAATGATTAACAAGAATTTTGGTTATAATATATTCTACTCTTTTTATCTTTGTTTTATAGTGTTTTTCATAACATTGAATTTTTAGTTTTTTTCTTCATTCTTCACATTTCAGTCAATATAACAAAGTTTTTATTTCCATAAATTTCTTCAAAAACCTTTTTTTTCAAAAAAAATGACAATCACAGTTTCTCTCCCTATGCAGTGAAGTTCACATTATCAACCAGGAGTTATTTTATTTAAACAAGATGAATACACAAGTACTAAACTGAAATTATTATAAAATATTTCAATGAATATCTTAGACACTTTCCAGTTCTAAACAGAGATTCCAGATAAAGTGCAATGGAGCCAACAAAAATTTGTTAGATATTAGGTTAATCTTTAAAAATTTTTTTTTTTGCTTTGTCAATCCATAGCAAATACAGTCATATATTGAAGGAAAACAATCACACATCTCTTCAGCATCATATAGTATTATATCAGCAAACAGTATTGACTACTTACAACTGGTACTGGTATCTTTTTTTAAGGAGAATATAAACATAGAGACAAGATGATAGGTTTTAGAAACATTTCTCCTACCCATATGGTTCCCCAAGCACCACAAGGAGTAATTCCTAAGCCAAGAGCTAGTAGTAACCCTTGAAGGTGTGAAGCTGAAGATTTGATCTGGCACCACTCACCACATAGACATACACAGACACACACATATTAATGTAGGTCAGAAATATATTTTATTAATATCATAAATGAGAATAAGAAGAAACAGTAGTAGAAATAATAAAATAGTAGGTGATAAATTGCAAGTAATTTAGCAACTTAATGTAAAGTCAATAATAAAGAAGAAAAATGTAGTTCATTCTGAATGATTTAAAATAGAGTAGGACTGGAGAGCTAAAAGGGTTAAAACACTTATATCACACATAGTTGACACTGGTTTAATACTCTGTATGAATAAGCCAAGAGCACTATTGAATGAGGCCTGACTCAAAACAAAAATATTTTTAGAGGTTTTACTTAGCAAGTATTTGTCCACATTTTTTGGGTCTTACCCTAGTTCAGTTACCATTTCCTAACAAATTTATATTTTTTAATCTGTTTACCAGTAAAACTCAGCGCTGAGGAATGCGCTCTCTTTGGCTGTGCAACATGAAGGCACAGATGATGCTCTGGGGTCAGTTTGTGGCACCATGCACAACACACAGTAACAAATCATTGCGAATTTGCTTCCATTCAGAGCATTTTTTTTCTCAGAAGTTTGCCTGATCAACTAGGCCATGGCAGTTGTTAACAAATAAATTCTATGCTATGTTATAGAAATAAGATTTCTCTTATGATTAAATATTTTATATATTATCAATGTGACAGAAATGGATAAGATCTTTTTATATCAATTTTAATAATCAGCAAGTTACCTATATATTTTTAAGTATTTTATTGTACCACCGTGAGATATACAATCACAAAGATGTTCATATTTGCATTTTGGAAATACAGTGTTCCAGCACCCAACCCGTCCACCAGTGCCCATCTCCCACCACCAACATTCCCTGTTCTCTCCCCCCATCCCAGAGCCCTCCTCAATGGCAGGTTCTTTATTTCTTTCCCTTTCTCTCTATCTCTTTCTCTTTTCTTTCCCTTCCAGATTGTGGATTACAGAACATACATTAAAGGGTTGTCATGCCTATCTTTTTGCTGTATTTAATGTCAGTTCTAGGTTCATATTAGTACTTTCGACAATTGTTAGCACTGTTCCATTTTCTGTCTTACCTAGCCTCTGACTCCCACACGTTTGTGATAATTTCCACCAAAAACCCGTGAACATGTTTCACTTGACCTTGGATATTGGTATCATAATATGTACATATATATTTATGTCATGCAAATAAATGCAGTCATTCTATATCTGTCTCTCTCCTTCTGGCTAATTTTACTCAACATGATCCTCTCCATGTCCATACATTTATAGGAAAATGTCATAACTTCATTTTTCCTAACAGCTGCATAATATTCCATTGTGTAGATGCACTACGATCTTTACCCAGTCATCTATTCTCAGGCACTCTGGTTGTTTCCAGATTCTGGCTATTGTGAATAATGCTGCTATGAACATAAAAGTAGGGATGGCGTTTCCGCTGCATATTTTTGGCTTCCCAGAGTAGATTCCCAGGAGTGGTGTAGCTGGGTTAAATGGGAATTCAACTTCTAGTCTTTGGAGGAATGTCCATATTGTTTTCCAGAAAGGCTGTACCAGCCGGCATTCCCACCAACAGTGGATGAGTGTCCCCTTTTCCCCACATCCATGCCAGCAATTGTTCTCGTTGCTCTTTTGGATATGTGCCAGTCTCTGTGGTGTAAAATGATATCTCATTGTTGTTTTGATTTGCATCTCTCTGACGATTAATGATGATGAGCATTTTTTCATATGCCTTTTGGCCATTCGGATTTCTTCCTTGCTGAAGTTTCTGTTCATTTCTTCTCCCCATTTTTTGATGGGGTTGTTTTTTTTCTTCTTGTAAAGTTCTACCAGTGCCTGATATATCCTGGATATTAACCCCTTATCAGATGGGTATTGGGTGAATATTCTTTCCCATTCTGTGGACTGCCTTTGTATCTTAGCCACTGTTTCTTTTGAGGTGAAGAAGTTTTTAGTTTCACATAGTCCCATATGTTTATCTTTTCTTCTAATTGTTTTGTTACTGATATTTCACCTTTGAAGATGCCTTTAGCTTCAATGTCCTGGAGGGTTTTTTCCTATATTTTCTTCAATGTACTTTATGGATTCAAGTATGGTATTGAGATCTTTAATCCATTTTCATCTGATTTTTGTGCACGGTTTTAGACAGTGGTCCAAATCAATTTTTTACATGCCGCTGCCCAGTTTTTCCAACACCACTTGTTGACTAGACTTTCCTTACTCCGTTTTGGACTCTTTGCACCTTTATCAATGATTAAATGATCATGTGTTTGAGGTTGGGTGTCAGGATACTCAATTCTATTCCATAGGTCCATAGGTCTGTTTTTTTCCAATACCATGCTGTTTTAATTACCACTGCCTTGTAGTACACTTTGAAGTTGGGAAAGTTGATGCCTCCCATCTTCTTTTTCCTGAGGATTGCTTTAGCTATCCGTGGGGGTTTATTTTTTGCATACAAATTTCGGGAGTGGTTGATCAATTTATTTGAAAATGTCATGGGTATCCTTATAAGACTGCATTGAATCTGTACAGAGCTCTAGGGAGCATTACCATTTTGATAGTGTTGATTCTCCCCATCCATGAGCAGGGAATGTGTTTCCATTTCCTTGTGTCCTCTTTTATCTCTTGGAGCAGTGTATTGTAATGTTCTTTATACAGATACTTTACACTCTTGAATAAGTTGATTACTAGGTATTTGCTTTTCTTCGGCACAATTATGAATGGGATTGGTTCCTTAATATCATTTTCTTCTCTTTTTGTTATTTATATATAGGAAAGCCACAGACTTTTGGGTGTTGATTTTGTATCCTGCCACTCTACTTACGTGTCTATTTTTTTCTAGGAGTTTTTTGGTAGAGAGTTTAGGGTAATCTGGGTATAATATCATTTCATCTACGAATAATGATAGCTTGACTTCTACCATGCCTATCTGGATGCCCTTGATGTCCTTTTCTTCTCTGATTGCTATGGCAAGTACTTCCAGTACTATATTGAATAGAAGAGGTGAGAGTGGGCAACCTTGTCTTGTCCCTGATCTCAGGGGAAGGCTTTCAATTTTTCCCCATTGAGAATGATGCTTGCTGTGGGCTTTTGGTAGATGGCTGTAACTATCTTGAAGAAAATTCTTCAATTCCCATTTTCTGGAGGGTTTTAATCATGAACGGGTGCTGGACCTTGTCAAATGTTTTCCCTACATCTATTGATAGATCATATTGTTTTTATTTTTTCTTTATTGATATGATGTATTTGTTTATTGACTGCAATATTGAACCATCCTTGGATTCCTGGGATGAATCTTACTCGGTCATGATGTATAATCTTCATGATGAGTCTTTGGATTCTATTTACTAGTATTTTTTTAAAGATCTTAGCATCTGAGTTCATCAGGGAGTTTGGTCTGTGGCTTTCTTTCTTTGTGTTGTCTCTCCCTGCTTGGGCATGAGGGTGATATGTGCCTCGTTGAGGCTGTTTGGGAGTGTTTCTGTTTCTTCTATTTCCTGGAAGAGCTTGAAAAAGACTGGCAGTAGGTCCTCCTTAAAGGTTTGGTAGAGTTCACTAGTGAATCCATCTGAAACTTGGCCTTTGTGTTTGGGCACACTTTTAATTACTGTTTCAATTTCCTCGAGGTGATAGGCTTATTCTGGCCTGTTTCAGCAGTTGCAGGTTATAGGACTTTAGGAATTTATTCATTTCTTCTAGATTCTCATGTTTCATGGCATACAGACTCTCAAAGTAATCTCTGATCATCTTATGGATTTCTGTGGTTTCTCTTGTGGTGTCACCATTTATATTTCTGATTCTGTTTATTTGGGTTCTCTCTTTCCATATCCTTACAAGTCTTGCCAATGGTTTGAGAATGTTTTTTTTTTTTCAAAGAACCAGCTTTTTGGATTGTTATTTTGGTTTCCAACTCATTGATTTCCTCTCTAAGTTTTATTATTTCCTTTTTTCTGCCTGGGCTGGGCTCCTTTTATTGGTCTTTTTCTTGTCTTCCGCTATGTATTCAGGTTATTTATGTAGGCCCTTTCTCCTTTCCTGATGAATGCTTGCCGAGCTATAAACTTTCCTCTTAACACGGCTTTTGCCGTGTCCCACAAGTTCTTATAGTTGGTGTCTTCATTTTCATTTGTTTCCAGGAGTCTTTGGATTTCCTGTTTGATTTCTTCAATGACCCATTGGTAGTTCAGCAGTGAGCTCTTCAGTTTCCAGATGTTTGTTTTGACTCCCTCTTTCTGTGTACGGTTAGCTTCCATTTTCAGTGCATCATGGTCTGAAGATTGTTGACACAATTTCTATCATTTTTTTATTTTATTGAGGTATGCTTTGTGGCTCAGCATGTGGTCTGTCTTGGAGAATATTTCATGTGCACTGGATAAAAATGTGTAGTCAGCTTTTTGGCAAAAAAATCCCTGTATATATCCACTAGCTCTCTTTCTTCCATTTCTTCTTCAGGGCCAATATTTCCTTGGTGAGTTTCAGTCTTGTCGATCTATCCATAGCTGATACAGCAGTATTGAAGTCCCCAACTATTATTGTGCTACTTTTAATGTCTTCTTTGAGGTCTCTTAGCAGTTGTGTTAAGTATTTTGCTGGCCCCTCGTTGGGTGCATATATGTTTAGTAGTGTAATTTCTTCCTGGTATACATACTTCTTAATTAATAAGAAATGGCCTTCGTTGTCCCTTCTAACCTTTTTCAGCCTGAAATCTATATTATCCGATATTAGTATGGCCACACTGGCCTTTTTGTAGATGTTTGTGTGGAGAATGGTCTTACCTCTACTTTTTTTTTTGCTTTTTGGGTCACACCAGGCAACACTCAGGGGTTACTCCTGGCTTTTCACTCAGGAAGTACTCCTGGCAGTGCTCACTGGGCCATATGGGATGCTGGGATTGAACCGGATCGACTGCATGCAAGGCAAATGCCCTACCTGCTGTGCTATCACTTGGCCCCACCAATCTTTGACTTTGAGTCTGTGTTTGCTCTGATTATTCAGATGTGTTTCTTCGTAGACAGCAGATTGTTTGAATTAACTTTTAATTCATTTTGTCACTCTATGTCTCTTAATTGGTGCATTTATACCGTTGCCATTTAAAGAGATTATTGTCATTGGGTGTTGTGCCATCTTTCTGTTTACACTTGTTGTGCTTTTGGGTTTGGTCGTATTTTTACAGTAGACCCTTCATTCCTTACTTTTTAAAGTTGGTTTTGAGTCCATGACTTCCTGAGTTTTTTCTTATCCATGAAGTTGTGTATCTTTCCTTCATATCTGAATGTGAGTCTGGCCGGTTAAAGAATTCTTGGTAAGGCTGCAGTTTTTTGAGCCTTTTCACAATATCCCACCATTGTTTTCGGGCTTGGAGTGTTTCATCAGAGAAGTCAGCTGTAAATCTTAGGGATGTTCCTTTGTATGTGATTTCCTTCTTTTGATCTTGCTGCTTTCAGTATTCTATCTCTATTATTTTTGTCATTCTAATTAAGATGTGTCTTGGAGTATTCTTATTGGGGTTTCTTTTAACTGGTATCCTATGGGCCTCCTGGATCTGGAGGCAAAGCGTTCTTTAGTTCCGGGAACTTCTTAGCAATAATGGCTTTGACAGTTTCTTCTTCATCAGGGTTTTCTTCTTCCATTCTGGGACCCCAATGATGCATATGTTATTCCTTCTGGCTTCATTCCAATTATCTCTTGTTGTCTGTTCGTTATTTGTGAGTCTTTTATCCATCTTCTGTGTTGTGTAAAGATTCTTTGGAACTTCTTCCAGATCAGTAATTCTTTTCTTCAGTAGCTATTATTCTGCTATGGAGGCCTTCCATTGTGTTTTTTTATTTCATTTACCTCATTTTTAATATCTGTCATTTCCTTTTGTATTTTGGTCTGCATTTTCCTCATTTCTTCTCTCATGTCCTCTTGTATTTAATTGATTTTGGATTCCATTGCTTCTTTGAGTTCCTTATGAATCCTTAACAATTCTTTCCAAAACTCCTTATCAGAGGGTTATACAACTCATTGTTATTGCTTGGCTCATCTGAACTAGTGAATTCACTCATTGAGCTTGATGGAATTTTGCATTGCTCTACCATCATGACCATTGTAGTTGCAAATGTGAGTTCTTGGGTGGCTAGATAGTACAGTTAGTAGGTGTCTGGGCTGTTTTCAGAGTTTGGATGGGAGGCAAGGACTGTAGGGACAAAAGCTCACTGGTACCTCATGCAAGATAA
>JAJIBD010012518.1:0-24798 GCA_021461705.1 Cryptotis parvus | reverse complement strand
GGTGTGACCCAAAAAGCAAAAAAAAAAAAAAAAAATTCTGACTACATAGGACATAAAAGACATGTAGCTTAGGGATCATGCACTGCCAGGAATTTAACCCAAGACATCAAGTATGGAAGTGAGTAACACTCCATTGGTCTATATTACCAGCTTGACACCAAAATACAATTGATCAGCTAAATGGGTGCCACTCAAACCCCACTGCAATGTTACATAACAAAGTATATACATGCACATTATTATTTTGCTATTATGTAAAATATCTTGACTTATTTTTCTCAGGTGTGAAAAGACAGTTTAAAAGGTAGTTTGGGGGGCCAGAGCTCTAGCACAGGGTGTAGGGTGTTTGCCTTGCACGCGGCCAACCTGGGTTCAATGGGTTCAATCCCCAGATCCCATATGGTCCCCCAGCACCACCAGGAGTAATTCCTGAACAAAAAACCAGGAGTAACACCTGAGTGTTTTTGGGTATGACCCAAAAAAAATAAAAAAGGGTAGTCTGTTTTTTTTATGTTTTTATAGTATTGCTGTCAACTCCTGAATGTAAAGTATTAATTGTATTCCTTCCTACAGGCACTGTTGGTTGACCACAGAGGTATTCTCTCAGAGCACATTATTCCCAGCATTGTGAGATATGATGTCAGGTACAATAAAGGAATAATAGAAAGATTCTCAGGACTTTTACTCTGCCCCTTATTTCCACTTGATTTAAACAGTCTTAACTGGGGGCGAGCGATAATCCAGCAGGTAAGGAGTTTGCCTTGCATGCCGGGCGGCGCATGCCGAACCTGGGTTTGATCCCGGGCATCCCATATGGTCCCCTGAGCACGACCAAAAGTAATTCCTGAGTGCAGAGCCAGGAGAAACCCCTGAGCATTGTCGGGTGTGACCCCAAAAAAAAAAAAAAACAAATAAAATAAACAAACAAACAAACAAATAAATAAATAAATAAATAGTCTTAACTGGGGCCAGAGTGACACCCCACCGAGTAGGGCATTTGCCTTGCACTCAGTCAACCCAGGTTCAATCTCTGACATCCCATATGGTCCCCAAGCACCACCAGGAGTAATTCCTGAGTGCAGAGCCACTAGTTACCCCTAAGCATCGCTGGGTGGACCCAAATGAATGAATGAATGAATGAATGAATGAATGAATGAATAAGTAGATAGATAGGTAGATAGATAGATAGATAGATAGATAGATAGATAGATAGATAGATAGATAGATAGATAGATAGATAGATAGATAGATAGATAGATAGATAGATAGATAGATAGATAGATAGGCAGGCAGGCAGACAGACAGACAAATAGATCTTGAAAATAAATAGTCTTAACTGAGATGGTGATAGGCTTGACTCTTTTAAGCACAGGTATTCCTGATCCAGAGACTCAGACACACGGGGCAGAGCTGCTTCCCGGCTCTCGCTGTGCTCAGCTGATCATGAGGTGCCCGGAGGGAAGGTGGGTTCTAGCCCTGGCCTGCCATCCCAACAGAGCCTCGCAAGAAGCCAGAGGAACCCCTATACCATGAAGGCCGCCATTTTCAACATCTGGACTCCACAGCTTGTCAGAGCTCCACCCAAGAGAAGAGCCGATCTCTCCCTGCTGCGGTTGATCAGTAAATGCATGAGATGAGAGACTACTGAGAGTATACCACCCACACGGCAGAGCCTGGCATGCTACCCGTGTCATATTTGATATGCCAAAAACCAGTAACAATTATAGACCTCCTTCCCATGACCTGAAGGAATGGTTTGAGGCTCTTCATGTTCCTGGAGTGAGCAGATGCCCTTGGGCTGTACTAGCACGTGACAGGACATATGGAGATGTTACTGGTGCCCACTGGAGCAAAATGAACAAGAGGAAGACAAGAGACAAGAGACAAGTGACAACTGAGATGTGACCTAAAAGCATGTTTTGGCAGTGGCACCAACACCCATTAGGCCCAGCATGGTTTTGTGAAGAGATCACTGCTCACTCACTCACCAAAAACTGTACAAGAACAGAAGTAAAACCCTCTGTTTAATCCAGAATATTCTGGAATAGATTCATAGACAGTTGGCCTTCATCCAAACTGCTGCAAAGCCTCAGCACATGAGATCCCCAACTTGAAATTAGCACATGTTAACTTAATGAAGTTTTATTGCTTCTTATAAAAGAAATCTTGTTCCAGCCTTTTTCATTAACACTTTCAGTAAATTATTTTTTTCTAACTTTAGCATAAATGCCTTTCTCTATTACTTTATGCAACAGTGTTTCTCTCCACATACCTTCCATCTCTGGGAATATGGATGCTCTGCCTGTCTCCTCTGGTCCTGTCTGTATTGGCCTCTCAGCTGGGTCTCTCTCTCACCTTGAACTTCTGTTCTTTCTCAATGTCAAGCCTGGCAAGCTACCCGTGTCGTATTTGATATGCCAAATACCAGTAACAATTATAGACCTCATTCCCATGACCTGATGGAATGGTTTGAGGCTCTTTATGTTCTTGGAGCAAACAGGTGCCCTTGGGTTCTACTTGCATGAGACAGGACATATGGAGATGTTACTGGTGCCCGCTCGAGGCAAATCGATGATGAACGGGAAGACAATGACAGTGACAGTGACAATTGTTCCCAAGAATTTCCTCTGTCACCATATAAGGAGCCTCTCAAGGATACCTTAGAATAGGTTTCTTAGCTTAATCAAGGAGCCCTTTTTAAAATATATATAATTCTTCATTATAATACTGTGATTTGCTCATAATTCAATTGTTTCAGGCATTAAATGTTCCAACACCAGTCCTACCACCAGTATGCCCATCCCTCCACCAATGTTCCCAGTTTCCCACCCACCACTGCCCCCTTGCAGCTACATACTTCATGTTATTTGCTACAAAAGACAAATGAAATTACCAAATCTTAGAGCAATAAAAGTCAACTTGTGATAATTCTCATGGTGATGCTACTAAAGTGATTATCTGAGAATCTCCTATGCTGGTTAGTGCTAGCTGAAATTCCTGTTTTATTGTTAAGGCACATTGAGCTTGGCAGGCTTCTATGCAAATTTCCAACTAGATTTGCTATGAAATTTTGACAGTACTATGAAATGTTGAAGTGTCACGTGACCCTGATAGATCTGGAATACTTAACCAAGGGGCGTTTTAGCTTTCCTTCCCTTTCTTTTAAAATATTTATTAGCATACCCAAAAGTTACAAAGGTACACAGATAACGAAAATTGAAAGAAAAATAATCTTTTTTGTTTCTCGTCCCTTCACAGTAAAATTCTCAACTACCAGCATCCTCAAACTGTCAGTAAAGTATGGGGGTAGCAGACTTCAGGGCTGCCCCTGTGTGGATCTCAGACAGAAAAAGGCACAAGTAACCTTGAGTTTCTCTTTTAAAAGATTACTTGATGTTAGAACAATAAAGTTGAGCAAGATGTATTCTTATAAGCTCTGGGGATTATCCATTTTATTGATCCATTTCTGTGGTTCTCCCATCCTATTTGACCTTAATCCACTACCTTTTATTATTATTCAGTGCAAACTTTTGTTCCCAAGATATTGACACACTAGCAAATTATACCAGATTGTGAGGAACAGAGAGATGAGCATCTTCATGCTCCAATCAGCCAACACTAAGCCATAGTGAAAAGCATATGAAAAGCAGAGTGCTGGGGCTGGGATGATAGCACAGTGGGTAGACTTTTGCCTTGCACGCAGCCGACCTAGGTTAGATCCCGGCATCCCATATGGTCCCCCAAGCACCGTCAGAGTAATTCCTGAGTGCAGAGCCAGGAGTAACCCCTGAGCATTATCAGATGTGACTCAAAAAAAAAAAAAAAACAGAGCTTGTTTTCTAGGCTCTAGAGGCAGATAGGAAGGTGATGTAAGTCATGGCTTTGATCTCTAATACACCCAGAAAAGGAAAAGAAAAACATGCAAGGCAAATGTACTATTGCTTTGACCCGTTTCACTTTCTCTCTCTCTCTCTCTCCCCTCTCTCTACCTCTCTCTGCCACACCCAGCTGTACTGAGAGGTTACTCCTGGCTCTGTTCTAAGGGTTCACTCCTATTGGTGCTCAATGAACCAAACAGGGTGTGGGGATCAAACCCAGGCCAGCCATGTGCAAGGCAAGCACCCTACATGCTGTACTATCTCTCCAACCAGAGTCATTTTGTTGGTACTGAGGTAACGTGGTTACACTAGTAATCCTATTCAAATCTTTGGTATACAACCTTGCTGTACCTCTCCTATCACCAAACTATCAAAGTTCCTTTGCCATCCTCATTAGAGCCAGTGACCACTGTCTTTCTGCAAATGCTATTTCAACATGTATCTGATACTCATCTGTTCTGCCACCATCTTAAAGCAAAACAGAATTTTTTCTAAGGCTCAATACTTAACCCTGTGTTCGTGATCTTCACTTGAATAAAAAGAAGCTGTTTCATTTAGTGTTTGTATGACAGTTTCTCAATCCCCAACTTGTTAGCAGAACTGTTTTCTATCCCTAAACCGCAGAGAATGTATGGTTCTTTCCAGGTTCATGTACCACAGTCTAATTCAAGCTCAAATGCTCAGAGAAATAAGCTAAGTCCTTCAATCTAATTTCTAATACTGTGCACTTGTTAAAAAAAAAAAAAAACACAACTCTGGGATCCAGAAACAGTAATCACCCAGCCCAGGTTCAACCTCTGACATTATGTACAGTGCTCTGAGTGGTGCCGTAGTGATCCCTGAGGACAGAGCCAGGAGTAAGCTCTAAGCATTGCAGGCTATTGCCCAAAAAATAAAGAAAAATCTTTTTAAAGACTGGAGAGATACCTCAAATGGCTAAGTGCCTTCATTGTCTCTCCAAGCACAGAGCCCAGAGGAGCCCTAAGCAGCACCAGGTGTGGTCCCCAAAAGCAAAGTTAATAAATATCTTCATCAGACTCACAGAGCAGAAAGTGGAATGGTACAGTTTCATGGACTGGGAAAGGGGACAGTGGGGAACTGCTAACGAATGGGTATGAAGTGTCAGTTAATGGGGTCTAGAAATATGTCTAGCGTTGTGTCCGTAGGGTGACACTGCTGTCATGTGCACCTAAAAATCTTAGGGGAGGGCTACAGAGATAGTACAGTGTGAAAGGTGAGTTTGCCTTGCATGCAACCAAACAGGGGTTGAGGCCCAGCGCCCCCTAGGGCACCCTGAGCATGGAAAGGAGTGATTCCTGAGGGCAGAGTCTGGGAAAAGCCAACCTGGAGTAGGCTTGCGTATCTCCTGGTGTGTCCCAAGAACTGAGTTAAAAAAAAAAAGGGTTTTTTTTTTTTTTTGGCTTCTTGGGTCACACCCAGCAATGCCCAGGGTTACTCTTGGCTCTGCACAAAGGAAGTACTTCCGGCTGTGCTCTGGGGACCATATAGGATGCCAGATATTGACAGCAGGTCAGCTGCATGCAAGACAAGAGACCTTCCTGCTGTACTATAACTCCACCCCTACCAAATATATTTTAGGGGTCCAGAGAAATAGCTCAATTGTCTGGGCCACATAATACACACGAGAATCCCCTGTTTGATTACTTATACCGCTCAGACTCGAACACCAAAGGTCATACACAAGCTATTCCCTGAGTGTCTCTAGCTGCGAGTAATTCCTGAGCATCACCACATGCGGTCCCAAAACAAACAAAAAATAAAGATTTTAAGAGTGGATTTAGGTATGGTTTGTATAAAGTGCATGCTCTACAGACATGAACTGGTTTCAAAACCCAGCACTGGAAAAAAAAAGTGCAAAAATCTATAAGGGTGGATCTAATTTGTGTTCTTTCCAGGATAAAATAAAAAATAAAGCAAAGGAAAAATAGTAGGTAAGAATGAAAACATTTATTTTAATGGGCTACAGACATAGTCTAACAGTTAGGCCCTGCTTTAACCATGACAGGGGTTTAGTCTCCAGCATCCCCTTATGGTAGGTCCCTTGAGTACTGCCAGAAGTGATTCCTGAGCATAGAGCCAGGAGTTACTCCTGAGCATTGTTGGGTATGGCACAGAAAAACAAAACAAACATTTATTTTAAGCCCTTGTAAAATGTAAATCGTGGTTTTAGTACACGGAGGTAGAGTGGAATGAAGGAAGAACGAAGGAGAGTGCAAAGGAAGGGAAAAGGGAGGAAGGTCTGCCTTGCGGGCATTCTCTGAAAAAGCAAAACACCTGCTGCTAAACTCTCCCACTCAGCATCTGCCTAACAGGGAGCCAAGCTGTAACAAGAGGCACACACCTGCTTTCCAAAAAACTTTACTGAAGTACAATTCACTTACAGAAATTGAACCCATAAATTTCTGGCTCACCAATGAACAGGAGACATAATCAGATAACAGATTAGTTTTAGCAATTCAAAAGAGACAATTGTTTTCGCAGTTACTTTAAAATGTCACAAAGTTTGTTATTGAGGATAACAGATCTTTAGATATATGCGAAGGGAATCAGTGGAGAAGCTTCCAGAATTTCCGAACATCCCAGAATCCCAAGCAAAGATTAAAAAGATTTACATTTTAAATATAAGGTTTATAAATTGCATAAAACTGTTCTTTGTGTGTCTTAAAACTGTCTTTAAAACTACCAGAGTGATAGTACAGTTGGTAGGGCTTTTGCCTTGCATGTGACTGACCGAGGCTCTATCCAGACTTCCTATATGGTCCCCCAGCATAGCCAGGGAGTAATTCCTGAGTGCAGAGCCAGGCGTAACCTCTGAGCATCTCTGTGTATGACCCAAAAAGGAGAAAAAAAAACTCCTTGTGTACTTACAGGAAAATAGCCACATCCACCTGCCCACATACCAAATTCCACAGGATGGATATGTCATTCCCAATGTTCTCCCTTCTGAAATCCGACATGCCATCTCGTCGGTAAAGAAGGGAACAGCACGAGGCCCAGACAAAAGTCAGACCCGAACACCTGAAGAATCTGCCATCGGTACTCATCAATACACTAGCTCGGCTCTTCACACACTACCTGTCTGAATGCAAGGTGCCCTCCCAATGGAAAACAAGCAGGACAGTTCTACTGTTCAAGAAGGGAGACATTCACGACATCGGCAACTATCGCCCCATCTGCCTGTTGTCCGTCATCTACAAGCTGTTTACATGAGTCATCCTGAACAGGATTGGCAGAACACTAGATGAAGGACAACCATGCGAGCAAGCAGGCTTCCAGAAAGGATTCAGCACAATCGACCATATCCACACAGTAACCAAGCTCATTGAGGTTTGTAGGGAGTACAAGATGCCGCTCTGTCTCACGTTCATTGATTTACAGAAAGCCTTTGATTCTGTGGAGACTGAAGCAGTCATCGAAGCCCTAGTCAAACAGGGTGTTCAAACCCAATACATCAAGATCCTTCATGAGCTGTATTACGGATTCACCACCAGGATCTCACCATTCTGAAAAGAAGTGATCATTAATGTGAAAAGAGGGGTTCGACAGGGTGATACCATTTCACCAAAACTCTTCAGCGCCACCCTTGAGAACATCATGCAACAATTAGAATGGGAAGGAATGGGAGTGAAGATAGATGGTCAGCAACTACACCACCTCCGCTTCGCTGATGACATCGTTCTAATAACACCAAACATTAGCCAAGCGGCACAAATGCTGGCTGACTTCAACCGAGAATGTGGAAAGATAGGTCTACAGCTGAATCTAAAGAAAACCATGTTTATGAAAAATGAACTAGTTCCAGAGGCCCCATTTACTCTCAATGGAACAAACATCTCTGAATGTAGCAGTTATGTGTACCTAGGTCGTGAAGTCAACATGATGAATGATCTAAAACCTGAGCTGCGCAGGAGGAAGAGAGCGGCATGGAATGCCTTCAAAGGCATCGAAGAAATAGCTAAAAGGACAAAGAACCTCTGGCTCCGGGCACATCTCTTTGACTCCACCATTCTCCCTGCATTAACATACACCTCAGAGACCTGGGTCCCTACGAAAGCAGGATGAGAATGCTATTCGGGTCTCCCAGAGAGGAATCGAAAAGAGCTATGCTTGGCATACAGTCTCCACTGGAAAAGGGGGCACAATTTAAAGGGTCAAGAGGAGAAAAGAAGAATATGAATAGAAACTCTGTCTCCACTCTACCTAGCCAACATTGATTCACCCTGTCTCCCTCATATACTGACATCCCTGGCCATTTGTTTCCTCTCCATGAAGGGCAGGAGTCTCAGATACTCTGAAAGCTGTCTTTTTTTTTTTTTTTTTGCTTTTTAGGGTCACACCCGGCAACGCTCAGGGGTTTCTCCTGGCTCTGCACTCAGGAATTACTCCTGGCAGTACTCAGGGCACCATATGGGATGCCGGGGATCGAACCCAGGCCGGCTCAGGCCGGCCGCGTCAAGGCAAGCGGCCTACCCACTGGACTATCGCTCCGGCCCCAGGCTGTCTCTTATTGAATCTTAATGAGGCAAAACAGTAGTGAGAACAATTTCTCTTTGAACTGTTATCGCAAGTGAATTCCTGTTAGTGGGTTCTTAAGAACTGCATGAAAGATTAACATAAAACTCAGATGAAGTGAAGGTAATTTATTATGCAGAATTGGCAGACGATTCCAGGTCCCTCCCCCAGATGTCCAGGCCTCTCTGTCACCCGTGGCCGATGCCCCAGTCCTGTCGTCAATGCTAATGCTACCTGGTCCAGTGTATGATACAGCCCTCCACCCCCATCAGGTCACCCTACCTGATCCATGAGAGTGAGAGGGAGATGGCAAGAGAGTGAGCAAGCCAAGAGAGGAGGGACGAGAGCCGGCAAGACGGGCCCTTCTCGCCCCCACTCCCAGGCATCCCCTTTCTGATTGGCTACCTAAAGTGGCCTTGCGTTTTCCACCCTGGCTCCAGCTGAATCAAAGTAACCTGGTGCCCTCCAACCTAGCTCCAGGTGAAACAGACCCAAGACTCTGTGGACTCACATTGTTAAAAGCAACTCAAAAAGAAAATACCAGGTGTAGGCTGGGGAGTTGGCTCAAAGGGTTGGATCCCATGCACCAGTGTGGCCCTCTCAAAAAAAAAGAAAACACCAGTTTTTCAGGAAAATAAACTTAGTAGAATGCTTGCCTTGCAGGTCCCAGGTTCCATCCCAGCTGTGAATGCCATGACTTATTCAAAAGTTTACTGTTTAGGGACCGGAGAGATAGCACAGCAGGTAGGGCGTTTGCCTTGCAGTTGGCGGACCCAGGTTCGATATGGTCCCCAAGCACTGCCAGGAGTAATTCCTGAGCAAAGGATCAGAAGAAGCCCCTGAGCATTGCTGGGTGTGACCCCCAAAAGAAAAAAAAAAAATTCCAGTTAAAAAGGATAAAAGTGAATGAATTAAATCAAAGATACTATTTAAAAAAATTCGGGGCGGAGCGACAGCCCAGTGGGTAGGGCGTTTGCCTTGCACGTGGCCGGCCCATGCCGCCCGGGGTTGAATCCTCGGCATCCCATATGGTCCCCTGAGCACCGCCAGGAGTAATTCCTGAGTGCAGAGCCAGGAGTAACCCTTGAGCATTGCCGGGTGTGACCCAAAAAGCAAAAAAAAAAAAAAAGAAAAAGAAAAAATTCTGGATAGGGGCAGGAGCGATAGCACAGCAGGTAGGGCGCTTGCCTTACGCGAGGCCGACCCGGGTTCAATCCCGGCAGCCCAAATGGTCCCCCGAGCACCGTCAGGAGTAATTCCTGAGCGAAGAGCCAGGAGTAACCCCTAAGTGTCGCCAGGTGTGACCCAAAAAAGAAAAAAAAAAATCGGGATACTTAAGGAAAACTTAACAGATGACAGAATATGGATTAGAACTGGGAATTCACAGCACCGAGCAGTAAAGCATCACAAAAATGAGACCAAGATAAGGTAATACTCTGAACGAAGACCTAAGTTCCCGGTTAGAATTATGAGAAATGGGGCCGGAGTTTGCCTTGCACGCGGCTGGCCTGTGGTGGCCTGGGTTCGATCCTGGAGTCCCATATGGTCCCCTGAGCACTGCCAGGAATAATTCCTGAGTGCAGAGCCAGGAGTAACCCCTGAGCATTGCCAGATGTGACCCAAAAAAGCAAAATAAAAAAAGGATTATGAGAAATGGAGCCAGGGAAGGCAATTGCAAAAGTGTGAATGCAGTCTGGCTAATGTCTGGCCAAAGCTTAGTAAGGAGCTATTAATAATTAACATCTATCGAGTAGTTACACCTTAAATTAGACGGTGCTCTAAGAGCAATTGTTATGTCATTTGCTATAACAGCCCTATGAGACTGATATTAATTTCAGCTGCACTTTGCTGATGAAGGAAATAAGACACAGGAAATGAAGTTAGTGCCGGGGGCTGTACTGTTAGTAAGTGGCGAAGCCAGCATTTCTACCGAGGAGGTCTGGCTTTATGGCTTTGCACTTCATTTTCCATCTGGCTCACTCAGAGGCAGATGTACCACGACATTGGTTAAACTTAAATTTTGGCTCCCTTATTTGCTGGAGCTTCTCTAAGATTCTGTACCTGATTTTATCATTTGTTTTTATTTTTGATAATTTTTCCTGGATTGAAGAGATAGCTGAACTCTGAGCACATTTTGCATGTGGGAGGCTTTGGGTTTGAGTCCCAGCATTGCAAAGTCCTCCAGGCTCAAAACCATGAGGAGCCCCTTACGTCACTGGGTGTGGCCCCAAACAGACATTGTTTTTTCTTTAACAGGTTTTGCTTGCATAAACCTTAGGCATCACAAAACCTGCATCCACCCTATCAGCAGTCAGTAAGGCACTGTAGCAGGAGCCAGAGACAGTACCAGGATTAAGGCTCCTGCCTTGCACACAGCCAATCCCAGGTGAGTCCCCAAAACACAAATGGTGCCCTGAGCATCAAGAAAGATCCCTGCATAACGCTGGGTTTAGCCCAACCCTTCACTAAACCCTCCTCAAAAAATGTTGTATTGGGGCCGGAGCAATAGCACAGTGGCAAGTAGGCGAGTAGGGTGTTTGCCTTGCACATGGATGACCGGGGTTCAATCCCGGTATCCCATATGGTCCCTGAGCACCGCCAGGAGTAATTCCTGAACAAAGATCCAGGAGTAACCCCTGAGTGTCGCCGGGTGTGACCCGAAAAGAAAAAATGTATTAAGACATCCCAGGTAAGAGTAATAAATCATATGCGGTTATGATTTAGCTGTAATTACAGACACAACCGGAGATATGACACATAACCACATACATACTCCAGGTATGTATGATCTCTTGTTCTAGGGAAGAGAGCAAGGCAGTAACTGCCAACCTCCATTTTTATTTGTCAGGTTAGAGAAATAGAAAGAGGTTCCAGCTGGTGAATAAAGCTCCACCCTAAAGCTCCAGGCTTGGACTCGTGGGCTCAGTGTCTCAGGCATCTCTCACCTCCCTGGGCACTACTGTCTGAGGAACAGTGGTTGTTGAAAACTCTATTGCCTGTATCTCTTGTTGCAGTTACTGCAAGAATTGGCAGAGCAAATGATTAGTAACTTTCATTAGCAAATTTTGTTTTCTCCTGGGAGTTCAGAATTAAACTGTAAGATTGTCAAGGTCAGAGGAATAAAAATGAAGAAGCATTTGCACTTTGATTAATTTGCCATTCATATATTTTTTAACTTAAAAAATATGTTAAAGGATGTTACAAGTGCAGAGGTGAAATAACTGTCCTGAAAATTAAGGACATGATTTTGGAGTTGGGAAACAGTTCAATGGTGAGAATGCGTGTTTCCCATGAGGGGGCCCCGGTTTAGCTCCCATTACCACAAGATCACTCAAACACTCTGGGAGCAAGCCCCAAGCATTGAGGCAGAAAGAGACCCTTGCACTACTGTGTGTGTTTAAACCCTTCACTGCCAAGAAAGAGCAAGAAGGAAAGACAGAAAGAAAGAGAAGTGCTTTTTTTTTCTTTTCTTCAAGTGCCTTTTTTTTTAAGGGGCCCACACATGGAGCATCGGGTATGCTGAGGATCTAATGGGTTGACTTCGTGCAAATCATGCTCCTTATCCACTGTACTATCTCTCCAGACCTTCAGGTGCCTTTTTATATTCATTGTCTCTCCTCAAATAATAACACCTATTTTAGAAATGTTTCTGGGATTGATGTTCCTATGTTTTCTACATTTCGCACAAGCATTTCATAGCTTTTCTGTCTTTTCTCAAAAATTGCACAATCGAATTTTCCCCCTTAAGGAGGGGCAGGGAGAGTGGTGAAAATAAGAATTTATTTTCTTATTTTCCTTCTGGGTTTCACATAATCACTACAACAAGTAAGCGTTCCTCACAGTTGTTGAGAAGAGGAAATTATGATTCGTGGAGTTTGAATCATTTGGGAGAGCCCAGTCAGCTACTTTGCCGTGAAGGTGACCAGACTAACACCTTCTGATTTCATGGTCCAACTCTTGCCCATTTTATCCCACCAGAGGGTTTTGTGCGAGGACACAAGCAATGGCTCACTTCTGGTGATGCTCAAAGGACATTGTATGAGTCTGGTCAGGTTTGTACAAGGCAGGTACTTATCCCCTATATTAGCTCTTTGGCTCCTAGAAGGTTTCTTTGGGGTATGTGTGTGTGTATTGGGGTCAGCGCTGATGAGACAATAGGGCAAAGAACATGTTCTTTTACCTGTCTCAAAGCTAGTATGTCAGCATCTTTGATGTGGAAACAACAGCGAGGAAGTGTTTCAGCATGTCTGTAGTGCACAGAAAACTTGGAGGAAGGTTGTACAATCTATGAACACATACCCACAGATCCGCAGGCAGCTTTCTGCCTGCAGTGGATAGACTGGGAGAAACAGAGGGAAGCAACAATGGCTTATGCGTGTGTGCATTTGCCTCAGGGTTATTTCAAATAGCTAAGCGGGGAAGGAAGAAAGCCTCCCACAGAGGGGCAGTTATTAAATCATAGTCCCTCCTATAATGAGGTATTATTCCATCAGAAAGCACATCTTCAAAACAATCACCTTTAGTGCACAATCCTATATTAATTCTGGGTCCTGGAAGATTAAAAAGTAGCTATAATGAACAGTCTAAGCTAACTGGGAAACTTTAATTAGATTATTCAGTGATATAATCAAATATTGTCATTTATGGACTTTTCATAATATATAACTTTTATATATTATTTATAAAGTGTGCTGCTTGGGCCAGAGTGATAACGCTGTGTGGGCGGTGTTTGCCTTGCACATGGGTTCAATCCCCAGCACATAAAGCCCCCTGCAGCCTGCCTGCAGTGATCACTGAGTACAGAGTCAGGATCAAGCCATGAGCATAGTTGGGTTAGCCCAAAAAAACAAAAACAAAACAAACAAAAAAAGTGTGCTATCTTAGAAAATAAAAGGTTATATATTTTTTCTTTGGGGAAGAAAAAAAGGTGAATACTTGAACTGGAGTTAAAGCACAGACAGTAGAGCATTTGTCTTGCATGAGGCCGACCGGGTTCGATCCCAGGCATCCTATATGCACCCCAGAGCACTTGCAGGAGTAATTAATGAGTCCAGAGCCAGGAATAACCCCTGAGCATCACCAGGTGTGTGACCCAAAAAAGTCAAAACAAAAAAAAAAAAAAAAAAGAAGAAGAAAAAGAAAAATGAAAGAAAGCAAATGCTTGAGAAATATGGTCAATATAAAGTTCACAATGCAATAGTAAAGGGCATTTAAATTCCTTAAAATATCCATAGAATCCCCCTTCAAAGATTAGACAGATAGGGCCCAGAGATAGCACTGTGCTTGCTTTGCATGTGACTGACCCCAGCTCAACCCCCAGCATCATAGCATCATATACACTTACCAGGACGGATTCCTCAGCATCGAAAGTGAAATACCCTTGAATATCTCTGAGAGTGACATAATCTCCCCCAAAACTCAGCAAAAAAAATCAGGAAGATACACACTAAATGTAAACATTACTTATTTCAGTATATAGAGAGTATGCATTTCAATTGTATCCTTTGCACACTTTGGCATTCTCCAATTTCGCTACTCTAGCCTACTATTAATTTGTCCCTCTCCTGCCCCTCTAAGTTACATGCACAGGAATCACTGTATCACTGTTTCCGTTCATCATCGATTTGCTCGAGCGGGCCCCAGTAACATCTCCATATGTTCTGTCTCATGCTAGTAGAGCCCAAGGCATCTGCTTGCCCAGGAACATAAAGAGCCTCAATCCATTCGGAATGAGGTCTATATTACTGGTATTTGGCATATATATCAAATACAACACGGGTAGCTTGCCAGGCTCTGCCGGCAGGTAGCATACTCTTGTAGGCATCTCTAAGTCCAGCATTTATTGATGAACCACGCGGCAGTGGCGGGCATGATAGGCTGGTCTGGGTGGAGTTCTGTCGAGAGGAAGTCCGATGTGGAAAATGGAGGCCCTCAGGAGTGGGGGCGTCGGCTTGTTGTGAGGCTCTGCGAAGTGGTGAGCCAGGGCTAGAACCCACCATCCCTCCCGGCGCCGTGGCGGCTGGTCACAGGGAGAGCCAGTAGCAGCTTGCCCCATGTCGCGTAGTCTCTGGACCAGCATACCTGAGCCGGATTTAAGAAAGACGCTGCAGGGTGGAACTTGATGAGCCAGGCGCTGATAGGCTGGTCTGCTGGGTGGAGGTCTGCAGAGAGAAGCCGGTGTGGGAAATGGAGGCCCTCAGGAGTGGGGGCGTCTGGCTTGAGGCTCGCTGGGGTGGTGGGCCAGGGCTAGAACCCACCATCCCTCCGGGCCTTGAGCGGCTGCTGGTCACAGGGAGAGCCAGTAGCAGCTCTGCCCCAGCTGAGTCTTGAAAATTAAAATGTGCAGTTGCTTGGGGCTGAATAATGGTACAGTAGGTACGGTGTTTGACTTGCACACAGCGACCAGGTTTAATCCCTGGCATTCCATATGGTTCCACAAGTCCAGTCTCTGGGGTGAGATGGTAGGAATCATGAAAATAAAATGTTATATATTTAGGGGAAGGAAAAAGAGGAATGCTAAAGAATGCTTTGAGAAAAATCAGAGCCATGATTTTTTTTTTTTTTTTTTTTTTTTTGCTTTTGCTCTTGAGTTACACTGGGCAATGCTCAGGGGATAGTCCTGACTCTGCACTCAAGAATTACAACTGGTAGTGCTCAGGGGACCATATGGGATGCCTGAAAGAGAGCAGCTACCTCCTTCACCAACCAGGGTAGGCCTCCTCATGGAAAGTTACCAATCTAGGGCCTAAGTGACCTTTTCATCCTGCTATCTACAAAAGGCCCAGAACAATTCCTGTTAGAGGTTAGGAGACCCCCGCCCAGAACCTGCTATCTGGCCTGAATTGCCTGAATTGCATTCCTGCACGTAAGCATAGCCATTGCTGACCTACAAAGTGATTGGCTGCCTGCGCACAGACCTTGATGTAATATTTTAAATCTATTGGATGGTGATGCGCGGGCTTTTCTGTAGTTGCGGGAATTATCTCTTAAAAGATCCTCCCCTGGAAGGGTGATCCTCCCTAGAAGGGCGATCCTCCCTGGAAGGGCTCGGGGCTCTTAGCCACTGACTGCTTGTGGTCATGCTATGAGCCCGGGTATACTCGAATATTAATAAAAACCCTTGCTTTTGCATAGGACCTGGTTTCTCAGAGTTTTCCTTGGTAGGTGCGGCGTTCCGAGGCTCCCAGTCAGTCACCCCCATCGGGTGGCCAACTCTTTCAAGCCAAGGAGCAAACCTGGGTAGGTCGCGAATATTCCTAGCTAGGAACATTCCTAAACTAGTATAAAAGGAAGGCCTGATAGAGTTATTCAAAGATAAGGTACTACCATCTCACCCCACAGAGACTGGCACACATCCAAAACAGCAAGAACAACCGGTGCTGGCGTGGATGTGGGGAAAAAGGGACTCTCATCCACTGCTGGTGGGAGTGCCGACTGGTCCAGCCCTTTTGGAATACAATATGGGCATTCCTCCGAAAGCTAGATATTGAGCTCCAATTTGATCCAGCAATAGCACTCCTGGGAATATACCCTAGAGACCGAAAAACACATAGCAGAAACACTATCTGTACTTCTTTATTCATCTCTGCGCTAGTCACTATAGCTAGAATCTGGAAACAACCTAAATGCTCGAGAACAGAGGACTGGCTAAAGAAACTGTGGTTCATCTACACTATGGAATACTATGCGGCTGTCACAAAGGATGAAATTATGAAATTTACCTGCAAATGGATGGTCATGGAGTCTATCATGCTGAGTGAAATTAGTCAGAAGGAAAAGGACAGATATAGAATGACTGCATTCATTAATAGGATATAGATACCAGTGTTTTAATAAATATGGGAAGTGGTAATGGCAGATTAAAACTCACCACTGAATATACACAAAGAGACTTAAGTGATAAACTCTAAATATCTGCAGGGCTAGCCACAATGTGTAAAAGAAGAGGGAGAGAGATGCAGAGACAGAGAGAGAGATAGAGAGAGAAAGAGAGGAAACTGGGGTACCTGCTATTAAGGCAGGTGGGGGACGGGAGGGGAGGGGTACATTGATGGTGGAAATGGGGCACTGGTGGAGGGATGGGTGCTGGAATACTGTATTACCAGGAACCAATTATGAACACCTTTGTAATTGTATGTTTCACGGTGGTATAATAAAAAAAATTTTTAAAAAAATTAGACAAAATCCCCAAAACTGGAAATTTATGTTTTTCCTTTCTTTTTTTCTTTTTTTTTTTTTTTTTGGTTTTGTTTTGTTTAGGGGCCACACCTGATGGAGCTCAAGGATTACTCCTGTTTTATAGCTTAGGGGTTGATCCTTTTGGTGTTGGGACCAGGGCCTCCTGCATGCAAAACAATGGATCAGTTCATTGAGCTCTCTCAGAACCTGGGTATGGATACTTTTCATCCAGCAGAGGTACTGATGGTAGTTTATATAGGCACGCAGTTACTATTCATTCTAAAGATGAAATTAAATAGCTCTAGCAAAGAAAAATTCAATGAAATACAAGACATAAATGTTCGGTGTCTGGCATGCAATAGACATTAGATTAATGAACTTTTTAAATGATTAAATAAATAGTGATACAATGTGTAAAAGAAGAGGGAGAGAGATGCAGAGACAGAGAGAGAGGCAGAGAGAGAAAGAGAGGATACTGGGGTACCTGCTATTGAGGCAGCCTTGGGGTGGGCGGGAGGGGGTGGGGGTACATTGGTGGTGGAGGTGGGGCACTGGTGGAGGGATGGGTGCTGGTATACTGTACTACCAAGAACCAATTATGAACACCTTTGTAATTGTATGTCTCATGGTGGTATAATAAAAATTTTTTTTAAATAGTGATAATATAAAATAAAGAAGCAAACAAAAAAAAAAAAAAAGATAAGGTACTAGTATTCATAATATAATAAGTTAAAATTGTGAGGAGGAAAGGTGTGCAATAACCTCATCTAAAGAGCTATCGGAGTATTGCTGGCAAATAAAACGTCACAGAAAGATATGATATTTCTAGAGCTGGAGCGATAGCACAGTGGGTCTTGCAGCCAACCCGGGTTCTATCCTCAGCATCCCATATGGTCCCCTGAGCACTGCCAGGAGTAAGTCATGAGTGAAGAGCCAGGAGTAATTCCTGAGTATAGCTGGGTGTGACCCAAAAGGTAAAAAAATAAAATAAAATAAAAGATATGTATATTTATTATTAAGGTTCTATGAGAAAAAAATTAAAACCAAGTAATCAAACTGCATTCCTATGTAAAACTTTAGTTTCTAGCTTCTGTCTTGGGGTGTTCATTGAGTGAGGCATTTCTCTTGCTTCTGGGGAAATGGTCCTCCGAAGAACAGGTGGAAGACAAACACTTGGTACAGAGAAGAGTTAATGGGGCAAGCATTGTCTGATTAATGGCTGCAAGTTCAAGGGATTATTCAATGCAATGTCCATTGAATATTCATAAGACCAGAGAAGGACTCTACAGGAAATGGAATGGAACTCTTAATTTTCTTTCTTTTCTTTATTTTTTTCCAATTAAAAAATTTTTGAATCATTGTAGGTACACAATTACCAAGTTGTTCGTGATTGGGTTTCAGTAATACAATGTTCCATCACCCGTCCCTTCACCAGTGAACACCAGTAAACATTTCCCACCACCAGTGTCCCGGATTTCCCTCCTGCTCCCCTCCCCAGCCTACCTTCTAATACAGGTGCTCTCTCTCTCTCTCTCTCTCTCTCTCTCTCTCTCTCTCTCTCTCTCTCTCTCTCTCTCTCTCTCTCTCTCTCTCTCTCTCTCTCTCTCTCTCTCCTCTCTCTCTCCCCTCCCTTCCTCCCTCCCTCCCTCCTTTTGGGCATTATGGTTTGCAATTTAGTCCCAATTTTCTGTCCTGATATTCTCCTCCTGTGTTTACCATCGTAATGATGCAGGAGAGGCAGAAGCAGCGGCGGCAGGTCTCTGTTCGATCACGATACCCAGGTTCTTCAATATTTTCAAGAATTAAAATATTGAATAATAAAGATGCTTAGACTCAGAATTAGAAAGTAGAAAAGTTTATTGGAAAGTAGAGGAGAAAGGAAAAGAATTCCCCTCACAGGGAGAAACTTAGTATAGGACTAAGTTAAAGTAAAGGGAGTCTCGTGTAGGCTCCTTCAAAGGCCTCCTGCATTGTTATCAACCAAATATTACAGAGAATGCCAGAAATCTTCAGGGTGGTCTGGCTGGTTTGGGTCTTTCTGGCCATCTACCTCAAGTATCGTTTGTTATCTTAGTCTTGTGACTCCTGGTTCCAAAGAGAATTGTATGATTCTGGGAAAGTCGGGGATGTTAGAGATAGGGCCTTAGGATGAGGCGGGGTAAGTTAATGGGAGAACTGGAGCTGCTGACAAGGAGAAACTGTGGGCTTCTCTCAGGCTGTCAAGGGAAACTGAGGCTTCCTCCTTCAATGTCTGGCTTGAAGATTGTACCTAGAAAACTTCAGTGAAATTTTTCTTAAAACCTTGGGTGAAACTTTTCTTGCAACCTTTCCGTGGTTGCTTATACAAACCCAGAAGAGTAAGAGTAGTATAGAGTCAGCCTTCCTGGGGCACCAGATCAGTTGCAGGCTTAGTGTAACCAATGATTAACTCTAGGTGACTAGGCAAGATATGAACAAAAAGGCTGGGAAGGTCTGGGGGCAGAGGGGATGGTGAAGGTGAGGGTGGGGGTGGGGTGGCAAGGAGGGGTTGGGGTTGACAGTAAGTTTCTCAGAGTGAACCACAATGTGGATTGAAGAAGCTAGTCTGTCTCCAGCCCGAAGACAGGAAGGATGGGCACCTTTGAGATGCAGAATAAAATTTTAACATCAGCCCAAAGAACATTGTCCCCACAGCCCCTCCAGAGAAACTTCCATAGAAACAAATTGCTTGCAGAGCATGAAATGCCATCAAAATTTAACAAAACCCCAGCAATTTATATAAAAAGCCCCAAGTGCAAGAAGTCAGTGGTGGGAGAACACCATAAAAGCAATCCTGAAACGGTAGGGAGAGTGGATGCATTCCATTCTGGGGTTCTCCCCATATTTTGGGGGGATCACACCTGGCAGTACTCAGGGGTAGCTCCTGACTCTGCATTCAGGAATTATTTCTGGTGGTACTCTAGGACCATATGGGATGCCAAGGATCGAACCCAGGTTGGTGGCATGTAAGGCAAACACCTTACTCGCTGTGCTATCGCTCAGGCCCCTTCCCACATTTCACTGAATGTGTGAATGTGTGCCCTCAACTCTCTCAACTCTGGAGAATCCCATGTTACTGCTTGAATCTCTCTCTCTCTCTCTCTCTCTCTCTCTCTCTCTCTCTTCTTCTCTCTCTCTTTCTCTCTCTATGCTACCACTCTCCTATTTCCCACTTCTCCCATTAGCATCTTTTTTTTTTTTTTTTTGGGGTCATACCCAGCGATGCTCAGGGGTTACTCCTGGCTCTTCACTCAGGAATTACTCCTGGCGATGCTCGGGGACCATATGGGATGCCGGGGATCGAACCTGGGCCCGCCTAGCCTGGCCACGTGCAAGGCAAACACCCTACCCGCTGGACTATCACTCTGGCCCCCCCATTAGCATCTTTTAGGGAACTACCCAAATCACCTTAAAAGGCCCCAATTATCTAATGACACAGCCAGGAAACCAACAGCAATGGTTTTCTTGACAAGTATGGCCTTAGACCTGTATTGCACAGTTAAATGAAGTTAAGAGTACTCACAGAATCAAGATATCTCTTCCCTCCATTACCAAAATATAAATAATAATTAAATTCTAATTGAGGAAAATAAATTCCAAATATATTTGATGTTCACTGTTTGAGTTTTGTAAAATTTAAAAACTGAAAAAGATTTCACAAATGAGAGTTTGATTTTCCTCTCCTGCATTTCCCTGGTTTTAAAAGTGTGATGTGAGGAAGAAAGAAAAATGCAGTTAGGAATGCAAAGAACAGAAAGGGCATTATTTGGAATCCAAATGCTAGTTCATACCTAATGCCCAGCCTTCGAGGGCATAACATTATAATGTGTAAGATTGAAAGAGAAAAAATAAACTAGATTAATGGGAAAGTTGAACATGGACCCTAAAGGAAACCCATTGCTTTCTGACCTTTGTTGTCTCATCTACTAAAAGCCTGGTTCAAGTATCAATTTCTCAACCCATTCTCCAATTTACTGGCAGAAATCCATGACCACCTAGTTTCTGCAGTCATGTGTGCAGAATTCTATCAGTTCTCTTCTCTGAGACTAAAACACTGACACTTATCTGAGCGGTAGAGATACCTTATGTGACAGGTGATAGTCTGCAATGTGAGAGAACAGTAAGAATTGAGAAAAATCCCACAGAGACAGAACACTGAGAATGGGGAGCCAGAACAAAGACCCTCTAGTAGAAGGGGATCTGAGATAAGCAGAAGCTGTGCTCAGACACCAGCCTTTACATCCCTGTTGCCAAGCCTTTATAGCCCAAACTCTGGTACTTTGGGATAGAGGCTAGATTTGAGTTGGTCTCCCAGAAGTGGAAATCTTTCTGCTTACAGTAAATCACAACAATGCAGAAAGTGATTTTTTTTTTTTTTTTTTTTTTTTGGGTTCCACGGGGCGATGTTCATGGGTTACTCCTGGCTCTTCACTCAGGATTTACTCCTGGCAGTGCTGAGTGGGCCATATGGGAAGCTAGAGATAGAACCTGGGTTGGCCACTGCAAGGCAAATGCCCTCCCCCCTGTGCTATCACCCCCCCCCCAGAAAGTGATTTTTTTAAATAAAACTCCATAAAGTAAGCTTTTTGCTACCTAAAGCCTTAATACATTAACTAGAAACATTGGTTTATTATCTTTGAGCATATATACACAATATATATGTTTCCAGTCACTTGTGACTATGTAAACAAATAACATAATACAATTCACACATGTTTGCAACATTCTGGATGCATCTACTAATCAGAGTGCAAGTATTGTAGTCCCATATAATGGGAAGAAAACCAACTATTTTTTTTTAAGACAGAACATGAATCCCTCTCTCTTCCCCAACCCTGAAAAGGGGACCTCTTTCATGGGCTTCCCAGATGGATTTGGCTGGCCTCAGCATGAATGTCTGCAAGTAAGACCAAAACACATTCAAACAGCAAAAAATTCTTGGACTCAAAAAATAAATACATACACTTGGAAAAAGATAAGTGTTTATAAAACTGATCTATGACAGTGGGACTGGAGAGAAGAGGAACTAGTGCTAACTATATTTTTAGGGACTGCACATATATGGCAACGCCTAGATAATTTGGTAAAAGACACAAGATGAAATTATCTTGTCCTATTGGTTTTAAAAGTTAACTGTCCAATTTGGTGGCTTGTTGCAGGCTCAATTACGTAAACTCTATGGGGAGGTTGTCTTTCTGATCGTCTGATGTTGGGACTGACAATGCTTTAATCATCTTAATTACTAGTCATCGCTTGGTCTTAGCCTGCCCCCTCAGACAAAGTATGTCCCTCAGACACAGTTTTTCCATGAGCAGATGGTAAGGGGGCCTGTGTTCGTGCCCTCATTGGGAAGGCAAGGGGAAAAGAGAGGTCTGAGAGAATCTTGGAAAGAGACTGGGGGGAAGCTATAAATGAGAGACTCGTCTGTCACATTGTAGAACGCTATGTGTCCAGATTCATAGTCTAAGAAAACTCCAACCTTATGCACAGGTTTCTTGACATGCTGGCCCTTTAAGGGGGATGAGACCCAAAGGCTATAGTCATCTCCAATTTTTAAACCTATCAGTGAGAAGAGGTCCCCAGCAGGCTTTGGGTGATTTCCTTTTCTGCTCACTGAGTCCTTACAGATGCCCACTTCCCACTCTGTCTTGTTGCCCACTTCCACTTCCCAGTAGTGTCTCCCAGATGTGAAGATCTGAGCACCCAATACAGTCGCAGACTGGTCGAATCTTTCCTGGTTATCAGGTAACTGCTGTCGGATTCCTCCATGTCTCACACTTTTCAGATCCTCAGACAAGACTAGATGGGCATTGGCAGTGACTGGATCTAGAGTAATATCGGCTGTGAGAATTAAAAAAAATATTGTTCTCTTGAATAGGCTTAATAATCCAGCATGAGTCTTAAAAATAACATTTAGGAAGTGTGGTGGAAAAATGTCTTTTAACTCAAACAGAAATTGAGCACTTCTCTGACCATATTGCAAAAGGAAGAGTGAAACCCTAATGGGAAATAAGAGAGAGCTGGGTCCAGAGTGATACTGAGCTACCCGGGGAGACAGGAATCTCAGATGACAGAACGATAGTTTTTCTGTTCATCAGACAGATTACAAGCCGATGCTCTTTAGAAGAATATACTGTGTCATCTGTATTCACTTTAGTGAACATTGGGTCTGTTTTTCTGCTTAGAAGTAAGAGAAATAAAAGCACCTATCAATTACTGATCTCCTTCCTATTTTGGTGTCAGACATTTTCCATGCATTCTAAGTATTTTCTCACTTGTATTTTTTTTCCATTTTATAAAAGACAAAACTGAGGTTCTTGGCTAAGATAGCTAAGTTATGAGTGTTTATTGGCAGCTCCTAATTACATTTCTCATTATGCCTTGCTTATTGTGACCTCCAGATGTTAATGAGATATATCATGAGTCCATGAGACCCCCCCTCTCCTTCCTTCTCTAATCACAGAAACTGTTTTCAATTTCCATTGACTGCGCTGATAAGATAATACCTCATCCATGCACAGTTTGAGGGGTTTTGTTTGTTTGTTTGTTTGCTTGTTTGTTTTTGGTGTTTTGGGTCACACTGAGCAATGCTCAGGGGATACCCCTGGCTCTGTATTCAGATATTATTCCAGGTGGTGCTCAGGGAACCATATGGAATGCTGGAGATCAAAGCTTAGTCAGCTGCATGCAAGACAAATGCCCTACCCCCACTACTATCACTCCAGCCCCGCTATGCACACCTTTATATATATATATATTTTTTTTTCTTTATAGATTGGGTCCCAACCAGAATCTTTGTGCCTAACATCTATTGTCTCCAGGTGGCTGGACAATCTAGAGGGAGGAATGACTACTGTCAGTGATCTCAGAGTCTAAAGGCATAGTAGACTCTGATCTACTATCTCAGAGTCAGTGGACATTGACTCTGTCCATTGACTGTCCAATGTCCATTGAATTCAGACTCTTTCAGGCCTCCATTTGAAGGTCAGACTAACAAAAGTTGAGAATTAATGCAGTCCTGCATAAATAAATATCTGGAGCCTTCACAGAGGATAAATCCTTGAATGTTCTGACACAGGGTTTTGAAATTTAAGTCAGGATCAGTAACTCAGTGGATGGGAGTATATGTTTTCTTTTGCTTTTTGGGTCACACCCAGTGACACAGAGAATTTACTCCTGGCTCTTGACTCAAGAATTACTTCTGGCGGGTGCTTGGGGACCATATGGGATGCGGGGATCAAACCCAGGTCATCCTCATGCATGCAAATGCCCTATCCGCTGTGCTATCACTCTGGCCCTGGGAGTGCATGCTGTGTGCGCAGGAAACACAGGCTCAATTTTCAGCACATGGAGTAGTCACTAGTTACTAGAACTACTAGGAGTTACTAGAGCACCACTAGGAGTAGTTCCCAAGCACTGATGCATGTAGCCCCTCCATCCCCTCAAAATTAAAGTTTGTTCATTTTTACCTTGACAACAATAGAAACAGATCCATAGAAACCCTTGACTAAAGGTATGCCTGTATATGTGCAAGGAGTTTGGGGTGGGGGGGGTGGTATACAGGTCAAAACAGAACAATAAAACCTAGGAAAGCCTCTGACTCCTAGACAGAAAACAAAGCCACATCAAACATCAAACATGTCTCACTGCTTCTCTGTTGGCTGCTCTGGTAAAAGGCAGCGACCCAGTGTTCCTGTGGACTTTGGTGCTGACACAGGGTGCCTCAGTGGAGAGCCCAGCAAACAGATAGTGAATAAGCTTAAGGGCTCAGTTCTGCTTCCTGAATATTAACTAATTAACCAAAGAATTAATTCATTCCAATATTAACTTGGAAGTTTGGTGACAAAAAAAAGGCTGGCTTACTGTGGAATTTTCTGAGCATGTCTCTCATTCCCGTGATGTGGCACAGGCACAAATCCATGGTGGTTGCCTCTGGACACTGGAGCAAGAGCGGCTCACTCCTGCAAGGGGGAGAGAAATAGTTGGTCTGTTCCTGCCAGCCCCATATCCTGCTCCAATAGGGAGTCCCATTCCTTTTCTGCAACACAATAGCGCGGGACCCTCTTTCATCCAAAACCACATCCCTGTATCTTACCCTGAGCACAGAATGCAAACCTACCTTTCCAATGTTTCTCTCAAATCCTAAGGATATATTGTTTTAAAAAGAGAGAAAGAGAGAATTAGTATCTGT